>JAMWEH010000601.1:0-24516 GCA_024721245.1 Mitragyna speciosa
TTCTTATCATCATAGAGTCGACGAGCATGCAAAGCACCAAGCATTAGTATAGTCCCAACAGTTGCACCCGGAACGAAGAAAGAATTACCTAAAGTTCCAATTAATTTCATCATTCGCATAGCTAAAAATAGACACTCAACGCCAAAATCAGAAGCATTTTCCAGTTTATGGTTCTTTTATTATATTGCAGATTTGAAAGTGAAAGAGAGAGTTGTACCTTGAGAGCCACCACTACTGCCGCCCCCGCCGCCTATATTCATTGAATCGTGTGCCGGAGAGGATTGCACTTTCCGGAAGAAAGAGGTGAAGTGGCGATGCTGCCGGCGGAGGCTCCGGCCGCGGCTACCGGTTCGCGCGAAGAGAAGAAGTCTGTGAGTAGCTGCCCTAAACTTCATCTTCCTTCCCCTGTGCAATTTCTGTATCTGGTTGAGATTATGGTTTAGAAAGAGAAATGTGAAAGATTTTAGGGTTTATAATCTTGTCGAACTACTTCGGAGAGGGGAAAGCGTGAAAAACGCTCGTCCGAGAAGACGATTTGTAGGGCGCGAGATTTTGTTCCGGAATATGTTCGCGCTTTCATACGCTTCCGCTGAGAGCTACAAGGCCGTAGCTTTTCATGAGAGTGAGAACAACAGACGTGGTTTCGGAAGTAATCCCATGTAGCGCCTTCTACTGGTTATCAAATAAGGCGTGGTTTCCGCGCTTAGGCTAGCAAATAATAAATAACAATAAGAAGAAGAAGAAGAGAAAATCTACTTGGAAATATCCATTTTTCCCCGAGAAAATTGAATAAATTTCATAATTTTGGCCGCAACTCCCAACATTTTCAGAATAAAGAGGAAAAAGCGAAAATCTTTTACTAGTAATTTAGTAAACCACCCCCCCCCCCCAAAAAAAAAAAGAAAAAAGAAAAAAAGGAGAAGCCTATCAGCTGCCGATAAATAGAGCCGCAATTCAAAATCCATCCGTCAATACACTCTCCCTAGCGTCTTTCCCCTCTCTCTCTCTCTCTCTCTCTCTCTCTCTCTCTCTCATCAAATTTCAACTTGCGAGAATCAAACCCTACCGAGTTCAAATGGAAGACGTGGACAACGCCGGAGAGAGGTCGAGCTTCGTCGTCGGACTCATCGAGAACAGAGCCAAGGAGGTTCCGTCTCTCGCTCACTCTCCTCTATCCTTCTCTCCTTTTTACATTTTTCAATTTGCAGTGTACGGACGCATCTGAAACCTGTAAAAATTTAAAAAAAAAGCGCGTTTATGAACATGAATAGAGATATAAATTTCGGAGTTGATTTTACTGAGGCATTAACAAATGCCGAAAATTTGGATTCGGAAAAATCTATACGGATTAATTAGTTTAATTCCAGTGATCATATCTTGCAAATTTCTTTTTTCTTTTCGTGTTTTATGTTTGTGAATTTATCTCAATTAGTATGCGATGGTACTATGAATTTGGCCTGAGGAACACACACACGCAGTGGTTGTGTGTGTGTGTGTTGACACACTTTGTGATGGTGCTGAAACTAGTTAATTCTGTTTTCAGTATTTATGTTTAATAGTTAATTAACTATTATTGACAAGGTTTTTAATTGTTAGGAAGAATTAAAAAAATAAAATAAAATGACGGAGAATAGTGCAACTTTAGATCTCAACAGTCAGGGACTAATGCACCAGATTAGTGTGCCTAACTCTCTGTAGCAATCTTATATCCAGGTTGGAGTGGCTGCTATTGACTTGAGGTCGGCTTCTCTGCATCTTTCTCAGTACATTGAGACCAGTAGCTCCTATCAAAATACAAAGACCATGCTGCAGTTCTATGATCCTATGGTCATTATTGTTCCTCCGAATAAGCTGGCTGCTGATGGTATGGTTGGTGTCTCAGAATTGGTTGATAAATCCTGTTCATCAACAAGAAAGGTACGACCCCTGCTTTCTACGTGCTTTACAGATACTCTTTACTTCTATTATCTAAGGAAATGAGAATATCTGCTCATTCTGATGTTACAGGTTATAGTGTCTCGAAGTTACTTTGATGACACCAGGGTTGTTCTTAGACTCTCTCTGTTCTCAATTACCGATTAACTTTGTATTCTATGTATATTTCAACTATTGCCATCTAATATTTGAAGGGAGCTGTCCTGGTAAAAAATTTAGCTGCCAAAGAACCATCTGCTCTTGGTTTGGATACCTACTACAAGCAATATTATCTTTGCTTGGCTGCAGCTGCTGCAACTATCAAATGGTATTAAAGAGTTATTTATTGCTTCTATCTATGCTCAAAAAGATGTATGCTCAGTAGTAGCATGAGCTGTGCTGGCATTGGTGGCTTCTGATGTCCTATGCTCAGCAGTAGCATGAGCTGTGCTGGCATTGGTGGCTTTGATGTCCTGCTAGTTATTAATTATAAAAATCTAGGAGATGTATGAGCAGTAACATGAATCATTGAACAGCTATAATCAATGGTGATTTAGTTCATTTGCACCTATGCACCTTTTACATTCCTGTACTTGTGAGGATTTGTAATAATGTAAAATTTTCAGTTATATGGTGAACTTGAGATGGTTGTAGAGCTAAATCTTAAATTAGACCCTGTAAGATCTGATCAAGAATCTATTTCCTGAAATAAGAGAATAAAATCGGTAAAGTAGCAAGAAGCTGACTAAAATTTAAGAGGCAACATAAGATATTGATGGTAGGCATATCAGGATTTTGTTACCAGAGGTTTTCCATGGCACCTATTTTGTAATGAGTTAATCCCTTGCGATTTTTCCGATGTCCTCTAGTTCATGAATGCCTTTGAAAATAGTCTGCATTTCTTTTGGATATACCTGAGCCATATTGCTTTTGAGAAATAGTTTGCTTGAATTTTGCACAGGACTGAAGCAGAAAAGGGAGTCATCATTACACACCACTCATTGTTGGTATGGTTTTTTTTATTTATTTCAGCAATGGAATACAACCAGTATATTCCACAGTTTGGAAACATTTCTAGCAAATTCAAGCATGTATTGAAATTACAGAAAATGTGGACCATATGATTTCGTTCACAACTTCAGCTAGATGGTTGTGAAACATCAGAAATCAGTGATGATCTGTTTCATATGTTGAATCTGGCACAATCTGTCTGGGGAATTATTTTACATTTATGCACATGATCATATTAGTGGTTTTAGTGGTTCTTATAAATGTGCAATTGAAGAAATGATATCTTACTGGGTCACAGGAAAGTTGATCGAAGCATGATACGAACTTAATAGAAGATAAAAATGAGATAAATGTTTCCTTACAGAAACCATTATGTCATTCACACGTTTAGGTGAAATCCTCATGTTATTATTTTTCCTCTGAATTATACATGGTAAGTTGATACTTGTACTCTTTTTGAGGACCATGCCTTCAAGTAGTGGCAACGGCATGTTATTCTTGTTCAAAGAATAGCCAAAGGACAATTTAAATGTAATGTAGTGAAGTATTGAAGACTTGATTCGGTAGCTACAGCCTCATTCCTTTCCTATACTAATTGCATATCCTAATTGCATCTTTATTTTGGTTTAGTATGTTCTAGTTTGTGATGTTATGGACTGCTTTTGTGATTCTTGCAAATTTGTAATGCTCAAGTGTTGTTGAAATCATAGGCATTTTGCTAAGCATTTAGGGTGCCATGGATAGGGAGGGACGTTGGAAATTAATCATGTCAAAATTGTGACATCTATTCTGCAGCCACAATCAGTTTTAGTGTCATCTGATGTCCTCAGATTCCTTTTGTTTTCTTGCCAGGAAATTATCCTTACTGTGGTTTTTCGAATTCCCAGGTTACTTTTAATGGATCATTTGATCACATGAACATTGATGCTACCAGGTATCCATCTTAAAGTTGAACTATTCTTTTGTATGCTACTTTCTATCTACACATAGCCATATATATACAATACAAACCTACAGTCGTCTAATGCATATTTCCAAATCTCAATATAGCGAAGTACTACTAAGAAGAGACAAGCAGAATGTATTCACGTAGAGTTAGGACATTGTTCTAGGATTCTCAACCTGAAGGTGCTGCGTTTTGTTTGCGACTATAATTTAGATCTTCACTGATGACAGCGTCCAGAACTTGGAAATTATTGAGCCCCTGCAGTCCACCCTTTGTGGCACAAACAGAAAAAAGAGAAGCTTGTTCCAGATGCTAAAGGCCACAAGAATAGTTGGAGGGTATGTTAATTACCCGGCCCCTATGTTATTAAGGAAACAAAAGTTTAGATGAACCCTTACTTCGAAATGATTATTTTGATATGATATATCAGTAGCCATAACAATTACAATCACTTGTCTCAACCTTGGAAAAGAAAATGCATATCAATCTTGGTAACTTCTTGTTTGCTAAAGGGGGAAAAGAATTTGCTGTTTTAAAAAACCAAGTACACTACATACTTACATTTAAATCGACTATAAAATCTCTTACATTCAAGTATGCTACTAGATCTGTTGGCTACTAGAAGAGAATCTTTTGCCTAGGATTGCTAATTTTAGTCTTGAAACCATCGTTTCAGGTTAATTTTGATTGGATTATTTGATATCCTCTTAGCAGGACTAGACTTCTGCGAGCCAATCTTTTGCAGCCTCTGAAAGATATTGAAACTATCAATGCTCGACTTGATTGCCTGGTCAGCATCCACAAAGTCCTTTGGACAAAAACAAGAATGAATGCTATCCGATTTACTGTTTCAGCTTAGGTTCAAAATGCACTCTTCAGAGAAATTTTTATTTCTGTTAAATAAACATAAATCCAGCTTGTTTTGTTTGAATATAAGAAATTATCTCCATTCTATATATAAATCCTCTCCTAAAATATTTTTTTCTGAAACATGGTTTTTTTAAAGCTGCATCCTCCACTTATGACTATAGTATTGGTACGCTGGTAGCTCATATACTTTGAAGCAAGAATATGTTTGACAGTGTCTCTTGAGCTATCTGAACAGCAATGACTCAGAAATTTAAATAATGGTATATAAAAATAGGAAATTCTCAAATGTGTTACAGGTTTGTGCCATCAAAATAAATGGTCATGTTCTAAATGCTGGAAATATGACAAATAAATATATTGCTGGCATACTGTAAAAGTCTTGTAGGTATGATCAGGTAGTAACTTGTAATGTGATCTGCTGAAGTGATCGAAGTGTTCTTGAATGAATGATTTATCTAAATGTAGAAATATGTCCTACTGTAGATTGTTTCTCATACATCAGTATGTATGGTTGAATCAGTAATTGTTGTCAACTCATGCTCGAAAGTTAGTGGAATGCCTTTTAACCTGGATTTGTCATGGTTTCTTACTCACATAATTTGAGATGTTAACTAACACAACTATCTCATCTGTGATTGCGTGAATCCCCAAAAGCAAATAATTTTAATTTCTCTCAACTAAGCTTTGTATAGACATACTCATTTTGCAGCAACTATTATCACGCATTGATTTCCTTTATAACACTTAAACTGTTCTAATTGAATCAATGGACTTAAAGTTGTAAAACTTTTCATTCTAGGATGAGCTTATGAGCAATGAGCAGTTGTTCTTTGGCTTGTCCCAGGCTCTTCGGAAGTTTCCAAAAGAGACAGGTAACTGTTAGGAAAAAAGGAAAGTGGAAAAACCTTGTATCTGGCAAAAATGACCAACTGCTCTTCCTCCAGATAGGGTTCTTTGCCACTTCTGTTTCAAGCCAAAGAAAGTTACTAATGGAGTGATGGCCATTGACAATGCAAGAAACAGTCAAATATTAATATCAAGTATTATTCTACTCAAAACCGCTCTTGATGCGTTACCGCTACTCTCTAAGGTTCATTTCTATGTCAACCCTTTTTCCCGTTTGGAGGGTGTGGAACACTTCATGATCTATCCATTCAAATTTGTTTATGCCAGGTTCTTAAGGATGCCAAGTGTTTTCTGCTGACAAATATTTACAGGACTGTTTGTATAAATGAAAAATATGATTCCATAAGGAAAAGGTAACTTCCAAGTTGACTTCTGCTTTTCTGAGATTATACATTTCTTTCTTTAGCATACATGGTTGAAATTAAAATGGGGGAATAGGTGGAACTCTTATTAAATCTTGCACTGGTAACAGAAATGCCCACAGTTACTTCTTTTGACTAACATTGGTATATGATGCTAGATAAAAGGAGGAGGTTATGACAATCATTGCCAAGAGAGTTTGTTCCACATCTAGGATATGATTCATTTATGCAACCATGTAAAAAACAGACCTTCTTCCTCTCATTTCAGAAGTCAAAATTTGTTTTCACACCTGTTGTTCCTCCAGTTCCACTTACCCCTCTCATCCGCACTTTTTTTTTAATTTTTTTTACTCTATGTGTCTACTAGCAAATTGTAAAAAGTGAACGTAGTTATATGAAATTCAATCCTAGTTTGTGTGAGTCGTTACACATTCAATTTTTGATGAAATTTTTATTATAAAAAAGTTGCAACTATTGCTGTTCCTTAGATCCTCCAAAGCATCGTAACATGATGTGAATTATTTCCATATTGCATACTAAAAATACTTACATGATTCTCAAAACTGGCAATCAACAAAGAGCAATTAACTTAGTTTTGTAAAACCTATATTTGCTTCAGAATTGGAGAGGTGATTGATGAAGATGTGCTTCACACACGTGTTCCTTTTGTTGCACGAACACAGCAGTGTTTTGCTGTCAAGGCAGGAATTGATGGACTTTTGGATATAGCAAGGAGATCTTTCTGTGATACCAGTGAAGGTTTTTGTTTAGTTATATATTTTGTTCTGTATTTTTCTCAGAATGTGTGACTCAGATTATCCTAATTGGTATCAAACTAGCAGCAATACACAACCTTGCGAACAAGTATCGTGAAGATTATAAGCTACCAAAGTTGAAAATGCCATTCAACAACCGGCAAGGTTTTTACTTTAGTGTTCCACAAAAGCACATCCAGGGAAAACTTCCAAGCAAGTTCATACAGGTTTCTAGCTATTTATACTTCTTGAAAACAAATAATGGCAGATTGTTTTTGCTGACTTAATAAATGCTTTATGGACAAAGCAGGTTGTGAAGCATGGAAATAATACGCATTGTTCTACTTTAGAACTTGCTTCTGTGAGTATCCTGATCATAACATTTGTTAAAATGTAAAGTATGCTGTGATTTGAATCTATTGATGCTGCAGCCTCATACCTGCTGCATCTACCCTTTTAACTTTTTTAAGGCGATTAGCAACACTATGCATGTATCTGTGGTTGTGGTCAATTTTTCTTCATTCAAAAGAAAGGGTCAAGCTGCAAACTTGTAGCACTGAGAGTAGCTAGACGATGAAGATATGCACTTTTTGTATCTATACTGTGAATTTCTGGTTACTTAAAATGAGAATAGGTGATTCTTGACAGTCATATTGGACTATTTGATCAATTGAGTTGATAATTATCAAGTTAGCTACTGCGTAATCAATATTTTGTGATTTCAAGGAACTCTTTTTATCTATTTATTCCATTTCCATATCTTCTGAGTTACTTTTGTATTTCAACTCATAGGCTGCTTATACTGAACACTGACTGACAGTTGAAGTATTGTCCATCCTGATGTCCTTTGTATGTTGATTGTTGCTTTTAAGTAGAGACATAGTTAATTAGCAGAGAACAATTAGCTTTCATCCTAACCCAGACCATTAAGCTTTCTCATCTTGCAACGTTAAAGGAGATGGTTTAACCCATGGTGTAGAAGTGTAAACTTTGAAATCATGGTTCTTTCTTTAGATGATGTTTGGAAACTCTTTTGATTGTTCTCCTCTTGTGGCACGAAACTCACAGCTGAATGTAAGGAACAAGTCTGCAGCTAAAGAATGCTATAAAAGGACAGAACTTTGCCTGGAAGGTAGATTGATAGCTCAAGTTCAAGATTCTTGCATATTCTTTTGCACATCAGTTGGTTCTGGTTGGTTGACAAGTGACCTCTTTGGAGGGCGAAAATATATATATAAAGCAGTGCATTACTATCTTAGAAAATTGGTGGATGCCACTTGATAGTATTAGCCTAGTTTCATTTGTTGACAATGTGAAATCACCACCTATTACCAGAACTCTTTTTTCATTATAGTGTCAAACAGGGATATTCCATGTGGTTCATGTCTTACCACTTGTAGCTACAAGCATAATTATTTTGTCAAAGTGATGCAATTTTTTTTTTTGTGTGTGGGTGATAACAACAAATAAGCTTCAGAATTTGCAATAATTTTTCTGAGTGTGCTAGTCAAACTCATTATTTGGTAGCTTAGCTCACTTTCTTGTATCAATGTAATGCATGCATATCACTTGTAACAAGCATTGTCAACAGGGACATGCTATGTGCTGTTTTCATTAAAGAGTTATTTAGGGCCACTTCAGTAGTTTTATTCAACTTCTGATAGAACCACCATAACAATATAGTCTCCATCAATTATTTTCAATTAAGTACTTTCTTTAGTCTGACTGAGATATTATCCCATTTCTGTTGATGTAAACATGCAGCATTGATGGATGCCATACGTGAGGATGTATCTGTGCTTACCCTTCTTGCAGAGGTCTTATGTCTCTTGGATATGGTAGTTAACTCTTTTGCTAATACAATATCAACTAAGCCTGTTGATCAATATACTAGACCTCAATTTACGTGTAAGTACTTCTCTTAAATGTTTTATTACTTATTTCCTGTGGTGATGAACGAGTGCTTGATTTGTTCATGTTTTGGTAGATGACGGCCCTTTGGCAATTGATACTGGAAGGCATCCTATGCTAGAGAGCATCCATAATGAGTTCATTGTATGTTGGGGGTAGTTCTAACCGAATCTTGTCCCATACTGAAATTCATTGTTCCTAACTTCTGATTTTCTTTTGCAGCCCAACAATATCTTCCTTTCTGAAGCATCAAATATGGTTATCGTCATGGGCCCAAACATGTAAGAGATTTTATTCCAGAAATTTCTCTTCTGGCCACACGTCTTGGTTGAAACTCTTGGACTATCTGTTTCCTTGAAGTTCTAACATTATAATACAATGACATATTGATTAAAACCAACCACAACAGGAATCCTGTTTAAGATGTTCCCACACATCCTTAATGATGAGTTGGCTCTGAAATTTATTTAAAATCTTAAATTTATGCACGGGGTTTTACCATCCTTTCCCACCTCACTTTGGGGAGACCTTTTCAACATGATATAAATTTCGATTTTTTCTCCTCATGTGGTAATAATTTGGTGCATAATCGGATTATTTACTGTGAAAGCTAAAAGAATGTGTTTCAACTAAAGCTACTAAGATTATAACACTTGCATAAAGATTCAATTTTGAGTTGGTTCAAATTGACAATTATGTTTGGAAACTGAACCAAGGAACACTGGTTCCCAGGTCGAACGGTTTAACCAGTTTGCTTGGGTTAGCTTTTGTAAACTAAGAGGGAGAAGAAAATTGTATATTGTATTCACTTCACTAAATGAGTACAAAGAGCCTATATTTATATGTTGTACAAAATGAACCTAGACACTATACATCAATGAATCTAGACATTATTATACAAGGTAACTAATCCTAATGATTCTAATTAGGCTAATTGAGATATTTACAATCAAGTAATTAATGCTAATTGATATATTATCACTAATAGATAATATACCATATCTGTAATATTAATGCTAATTGATAGACTATCACTAATTGATAATATACCATATCTGCAACACTCCCCCTCAAGCTGGAGCATAGATGTTACTCATGCCCAGCTTGTTACACAGATAATCAACTCGAACTCCATTTAGAGCCTTTGTAAAGAGATCTCCCAACTGTTCTCCAGTTTTCACAAATTCTGTAGAAATCAAGCCTTGCTGTATTTTTTCACGAACAAAATGACAATCTATTTCAATGTGCTTCGTTCGCTCATGGAATACAGGATTAGATGCAATATGAAGAGCAGCTTGGTTATCACACCACAATTTTGCGGGCATTGAAATTTTGAAACCTGCTTCAGTTAGGAGCTGATATATCCACATTATTTCACATACTGATTGTGCCATAGCTCTATATTCTGACTCTGCACTCGATCGTGAGACAACATTCTGCTTCTTACTTTTCCATGAGACCAGGTTTCCCCCAACAAAGACACAGTAACCTGAAGTGGATCTTCGATCTTCCTTAGATCCTGCCCAATCAGCATCTGAGAAGCACTCAATCCTAGTATGATCATGATTTTGATACAAAATACCACGTCCGGGAGCTCCTTTTAAATAGCACAAAATTTGTTCAACAGCTGCCCAATGATGAACAGTTGGAGCCGACATATATTGACTAACAATACTAACTGAATATGCAATATCTGGACGAGTTACTGCAAGATAATTCAATTTTCCAACTAGTCTTCTATACCTCTCAGGATCTTCAAACAATTCACCTTCTTTTGTGAGTTGCAAATTAGGAACCATTGGAGTACTGGATGGTTTAGCCCCTAATTTTCCTGTCTCAGACAATAAGTCAAGAACATATTTCCTCTGAGAGAGGAATATCCCCTTCTTACTCCTTGCAACTTCAATACCCAGAAAATACTTTAACATTCCCAAGTCCTTTGTCTGAAACTGACTGTGGAGAAAGACTTTGAGAGATGAAATTCCTGCAATATCATTCCCAGTGATAATAATATCATCCACATATACTACTAACAAAATAATACCAGCTTTAGACTGTCTGTAGAAAACAGAGTGATCAGATTTGCTTTTCTGCATTCCGAATCTTTCAACTACTTGACTAAATTTTCCAAACCAAGCACGAGGACTTTGTTTCAACCCGTACAAAGCCTTTCGAAGATGGCAAACTTTTCCAAACTCCCCCTGAGCAACAAAACCCGGAGGTTGCTCCATATAAACTTCCTCTTGAAGATCTCCATGAAGAAAAGCATTCTTGATATCTAGTTGATGCAAAGACCAATTATGAGTAGCTGCCATAGAAATGAATAACCTGACAGATGTTAACTTAGCAACAGGAGAAAAAGTGTCAGAATAATCCACTCCATAAATTTGAGCATATCCTTTTGCAACAAGACGGGCTTTCAACCTAGCAACTGACCCATCAGGATTTAATTTAACTGCAAAAATCCATTTACACCCAATAGCCTTCTTCCCTGCAGGTAAATTTACCAAGTTCCAAGTACCATTACCATCTAAAGCATTCATCTCTTCTATCATAGCATTACGCCATCCAGGATGGGATAAGGCTTCATGAACAGTTTTAGGAAGAGAAATGGAGTCAAGGGATGCAATAAAGGAACAAGAAGAGGCTGGTAAGTGATTATAAGACACAAATGAAGACATAGGATACGTACACTGACGTTTACCTTTGCGAATAGCAATAGGAAGATCATCATTTGAGACAGGATCTGATGACGAAGGAGCTGGTTCAGGACATGCATCTGGAGGATTTTGTCGTCGAGAATACACCTGAAGGATTGGAGGTTTAGCAGGAGGAGAAACTGAGGATGTGACAGTGTAGATTAACAAATCATCTTCCTCTCCCTGACTTGAACGAGCTGAAGATGGGGTGAAAGGTGTGTTTTCAAGAAAAGTAACATCAGCTGACACCATGTACCTATCAAGGCTAGGACAATAACATCTATACCCCTTTTGAACACGAGAATAACCAAGAAAAATGCATTTCAATGATTTGGGATCTAACTTTGTAACCTGAGGACGAACATCGCGAGCAAAACAAGTACAACCAAATATTTTAGGCTCAATGGGAAACAAAGGTTTAGTTGGAAAAAGATTATGATAAGGAGTCTCACCATTAAGAACAGATGAAGGCATACGATTAATTAAAAAACAAGCTGTAGACACTGCATCAGTCCAAAAATGTTTAGGAACATGCATTTGAAATAATAAAGCTTTTGCAGTTTCAAGCAAATGTCTATTTTTTCGCTCAGCTACACCATTTTGAGATGGCGTATTAACACAAGAACTCTGGTGAATAATCCCATTTTGTACCATATAAGACTGAAATGTTTCTGAAAAATATTCTTTGGCATTGTCACTTCGCAATATTTTTACAAAAACATTAAATTGAGTTTTAATCTCAGCACAAAAAGCACAAAAATGAGAAAATAATTCAGAGCGATTTTTCATAAAATATAACCAAGTCATACGAGAGTAATCATCAACAAAAGTAACAAAATACTTTAATCCAGTTTTAGACATAATTGGACATGGACCCCAAACATCTGAATGGACTAATTCAAAAGGAGCATTCGCCCGATTATTGACTCTAGGACTCAAACTAACACGATGATGTTTGGCGAATTGACAAGACTCACAATCTAATGAAGACAAACTCTGAAATTGAGGACAAAGTTTCTTTAACAAGGGGAGAGAAGGATGACCGAGTCTACAATGTACTTCAAATGGGGTTACGATTCCAGAACAAGCTATAGGCTTTGGCATCTGTGTGTCAAGGATGTAGAGACCTCCAGACTCATGCCCTTTACCAATAATCTGCTTCGTCATAAGATCCTGAAATAAGCAGTGGTCAGGAAAGAATGAGACACAACAATTAAGAGTACGAGTAAGTTTGCTCACAGACATTAAATTGAAAGATAACTCAGGCAAACTTAATACAGATGACAACGAGATCAATGGAGTAGGATTAATTGTGCCCGATCCAAGAACATGGGATGTTGACCCATCAGCTAAGGTAACAGTGGATGTAGATGTGTGTGACTGAAAAGTAGAAAATAGACTAGAATTACCTGTCATATGATCTGTGGCACCAGAATCAATTACCCATTTGGAGGATGAGGATACAAGACATGTGTTCGGTTTACCTGAATCGGCGATGGCAGTTATAGGAGTAGATGAAGACTTTAAAGATTCTTGGTACTGAGAGAATTTAGCAAATTCTTCTGCAGAGATCAAAACAGACTTTTCAGATGCATCATTGGCAGAGGCAATATTTGCGGATTGGGTTCTCTGGTTCTTATACTGCAATTTCCTGCAATCACGCTTCATATGACCTGGCTTGTTGCAATAATGACACACTACTACTGAATTCTGTCCTCGAGTATCTGTTCCTTTACCAGTGCCTTTGTATTGTTGTCTTCCAGATTCAGATTCGTTGTTTCGACTAACAAGTGCACTGCTAAGCTGAATGGACTGGGAATTCTCTGTGCGAAGTATCCTACTAAACACATCTTGCAAGGAAGAGATTTCAGAACCAGAGAGAATCTGAGATTTTGCCGTTTCAAATTCAGGCGGAAGACCAGCCAGAAAACTCATAACAGCCATTTGTTCCCGTTGAGTTTGCTGAATTTTCACATCAGGACTGAACGGTAACAACATATTAAGCTCCTCATAAGTTTTCTTAAAATCCATAAAATAGGCTGTGAGGGACCTTTCTTGTTTTTCTGCACGATAAAAAGCTTTGCACACCTCATAAATGCGAGAAATATTCCCTTTTCCAGAATATAAAAACTCTAAATACTCCATTAACTCCTTAACAAATTCACAGTGATTAATTAAACCAATTACCTCACTGTCAATAGAATTCCTTATTTGCAGGAACAATCTTGCATCTTCTCTTAGCCATGTCTGTCTTGAACCATCTTTTGGAGGATCATTAGTCAAATGATCATCTTTATCAATACTTCGCAAATAAAGACGAACTGTTTTGCTCCAATCAAGATAGTTAGAAATACTAAGTTTATGTTCTGTGATTTTAGACATCACAGGAACCACATCAGACATAACTACAGACTTATTCTCAGCCATTATTCAAAAAATAAATGAAACTTCAGAACCAAAAAGATAGATCCAAACTCTTGAAAAGAGTAGAGAATAACAGAACCTGTCTCACAGAGAAGCCCACACCAGATTTGGTTTTGACAAAACAAAACACCAGACTTTGGAGAAACGCCAATCGGTCGGTTGGTGGCGTTCTTGGCTGAACCAATGGCGGTGCTGACAAACAGTCACTTTAACCAAGTGACCCAAATTCAAATCCTAATCTTGGTGTTATGGCTCTGATACCATGTAAACTAAGAGGGAGAAGAAAATTGTATATTGTATTCACTTCACTAAATGAGTACAAAGAGCCTATATTTATATGTTGTACAAAATGAACCTAGACACTATACATCAATGAATCTAGACATTATTATACAAGGTAACTAATCCTAATGATTCTAATTAGGCTAATTGAGATATTTACAATCAAGTAATTAATGCTAATTGATATATTATCACTAATAGATAATATACCATATCTGTAATATTAATGCTAATTGATAGACTATCACTAATTGATAATATACCATATCTGCAACAGCTTTTAAACCAATAACATTAAACAAATTTGAAAACTATTTAAGAAAATGTAGGAAGCATATTATTTTGATGTGGTGGACAACATTTTCTCATGTTTTTTCACAAATTTCATAAAACACTATAGTTTTAAATACCTAAAAAAGTCTAATTAAGTCAAAAGTGAAGGGACTAAAGAAAGAAGAAAAAAAAAAAAAAATTGGAATACCTCGGTCAACTGAGTCACGTGGGCTTACTGAAGTTGTTCCAATACTGAATTTGCATCAATCCAAATCTGATACCTGACTATTTCCTAGCAAAGATGGTTGAACTGGCTGGTTCAATCTGGGTTGAAAACACTGTATGACAGTAAGGACTCAAGTTTCTCTCAGAAAATTTGCTTAACTAGAATTACTCTATTACTTCCAAAGACTTGGACTGAAGTAGTTACTTGCATGACCATTAAACATATTGTGCTCCAAATTTTAGAGTTTTTCCTTGTGATAAAGGATACTGTTTTGGGTTCAGGAAACATAGTAAAGAGAAATGCATCATGCACACATGTTCTCTGAGTGCTACGCATTCCAAACCAGGAGCTTTTGGAATCACTTTAGGAAAATGATTTGCAACTAGCTGGTATGACACTGTTCATTTTGAATACGATGCAGAGATGACTCTAGAGGTTCCAAATGCAAATCTTCAGGGAAAATAAGAAGTGTAGCAAGATAATGTTGACAGATTGGAGGATGAATTTGTATTTAATTTCTCAGAGAGAAGTTTTAGGGATGTATAATTACCCCAACTAAAAGTTTCTGTTACTACTTCTTGCATAAACTCTTTAACATAATATGTGCAGTCTAGACTCTAGAATAATGTGTTCCTTCTCCTCCAGGGTACATGACCAAAGAGAAGGGAGATGTATTTATTTTCTCAAACAGGAGTTCTAAGGCTGCACTTCCATTTTCTTTCCCTCTTTCCTGCTATGAACCCCTTAAAGTTCATTTCTACTTGGAATTGTGCCAATTTTGGTCCACTAGATAATTTTCCTTGAATCACGCCTATAATGATTGCTCTGTTGTTTCCTTTAGGAGTGGAAAGAGTACATATCTTCAGCAAGTTTGTTTGACAATAATCCTCGCTCAAATTGGTTGCTATGTTCCTGCCCGCTTTGCTACTGTGAGGATAGTTGATCGCATATTTACAAGGATGGGAACCATGGACAACCTTGAATCAAACTCTAGCACGGTATTGAACTTCATGTGCCTCTCTTCCCATTATCCCATTAAAAGCTGAACCTAGGATGTTCCCTTTAATATTCTCACTTTTCCCCATAAAATTACGTAATTACACGGTTAAACTCATCTTTCCTGATATACAGCTGCAAAGCCCTATCTAGTCGCTAAACTTGAATAAAACAGCCAATCCTTGTGCAAAATTATGTTATTCATGCTATGTGCAGGTGTTGTGCATGTTTTATTTAGAAATGATAATACAGTAGTTTCTGTAGAATACTAACTCATCTTTTACATTGTTAAAGCGTACTAGAATACTATTGGATCTTCATATTGCATCGATTGCAACACGTGTCCGATTCTTGTTTATTATTGAAAATATAATTCTGGGTTGAGATAATAACCACATGGAAGTGTTGACTTCTAAAGGCAAAAATTATTGCTATAAATTTTATGTCTACCTTGTGGTCATTGGCAGAATATGCAGCTGTTATCTATTCAAGTTCTCTGCTTAAAAAGAAAGGCTGATGCATTTTTGCTATCCATTCCTCTACTGACCAAAAATCTCCTAGATCAGTGGAAACAGAATTAGCCTCAATTCTCATGGTATCACCAGGGGAGAAAGGCCCTAATGCTTATCACATTCTTTACAATGCAGTTTATGATGGAGATGAAAGAAACTGCCTTTATTATGCAGAACGTCTCCCCTAGGTATGTGACTAGCGAGCACTAAAAAGCAGATTGGCTTCAGTAAAGGTGTGAAAAATTGACTTGATGATGGAAATAGGAGTTTGATTGTTATGGATGAACTTGGGAGAGCAACATCTTCCAGTGATGGATTTGCAATTGCATGGAGCTGTTGTGAGCACCTGTTGTCACTGAAAGCGTAGTTTCCATACTCAATTCTTTTTTCTATACAGAACTGCACTGTTTGCTCTTTTATTACTTCATACAAGTCATTAGAGCAATTGTATTTGAAAATTTCAAATTTAGCAGAGGAATTTGACTATGATATTCAGATGGTCTTCGTCTCTCTTCCTTCTAAAGGTTTTGCACAGAGAAGACTTCTGGAATGTATGCCTAAAGACAAAATTCTTTGTAGTCAAGGTCAAAAATGCAATGCAACTGTTATTTCTGAAATCGTCAACTGGTTGACTACCTATAGTGCCCCTGCAAGAACAGGAGTCTTAGTGTCTTGATACTAGGAATTTTTGGTGTACCTTTTCTGGTTGTCGGGCATAGGCCTTAAGTAAGCAACGATATTTAAGCATTAGAAGTCAAGTGGACTATACTCATTTACTTCAGATAATGGGTCATGGTCCAGCTTACAGTTACAGGCATTGAACTTTGGCATTGCATCTTTATTGATATTTACAAATGTATTGATACTGATGGTGTTACAAATGTATTTTTACTGATGGAGTTAGTTATTTATCAGCTCAAAATGAAAAATCATATAAGCCTCTGTACTAGGTGGCAGACAATTAGGTGGCTGAAATGCTATCTATCTCATGCACATTCTAGTTTCTTCTCGTTTTGACTGTTTCCATTACTGTTTTGGTTGTTTTTAAGGTTTAAAATACATGCCTCATATAGAGTACTTAGTGGAACTAGCTGCCATTTATTCATCCAGTACACAATCTAGTTTCTTCTTTCTATTTACTGTTTTGGTTGTTTTTCAGGTATACCATATTTGCTACTCATATGGAGAACTTATCGGAACTGGCCACCATTTACCCAAACGTAAAAATTCTTCACTTTCATGTTGATATAAAAAACAATCGCATGGATTTTAAGGTATTAATTTCCTTTAAGAATTTCTTTTTTGGAGGCTAAAGCTGCATTATTTTTTACTCCATCTATTTTCCTTGACCAGTTTCAACTCAAAGATGGACCGCGACATGTACCACATTATGGCCTGAAGTTAGCAGGAGTAGCTGGATTGCCTAGTTCAGTGATTGAAACTGCCAAAAGCATCACAGCCAAGATTACAGAGAAGGTGATTGTTTCTTCATTATATCATGCTAGTTAGGAATTCAGATCTAATGTATACAGGATTGAGCTTAATTCTTCAGTGCTGCTGCCCTCGTCTTTCTACCACAGAAGGATCGAGGATGGTGAAATTATTAAACTTAATTTGTCGTCTTGACTTCTGAACCCCATTAGATAGCCATAACTTGGTTTTTCTGTCTTTTCTTTAACATTGGCATCTAACTGTTATGAATTCTGATGAAGAAATAAAAGGAAAAGAAATATCAACTTTAAGAACTAAAACTTACAAAGAAAATTGTTTTAAAACTGAGAATATACTTGAAAAACTTGATGGTATTGTCATTCAGTTAGGAATATCTGTGTGCCTCTCTTGATGGCAGGCTTCATGCTGCGATTTTGATGAGCTTTATGTGCATCGTCGTGTAGACCTAATATGCAAGAAAGCAAAGAAAAATGAAAAAAAAATTCTAAAGATCAAGAAATTACCTGGGAAAAAAAAAAACTAAACAGAAATTGTAAAACCTTAAACAGTTGTGCAATTCTTCAGAAAGGGAGATTCATTCAAGGAGAGAGAGAGAGGGGGAGGAAAAAAGAGGAGGAAAAGGGAAGAAAAGAAAGAGAGAAAATGGGAGCAACTTGAGAGTATACAGTATTTGTTGAAGCACAATAAAGAAGATTACCTAATTGAACTGCTTTTACAATCCGCGTCACTTCCATAGTTTGGTCAATGGAAGCAGAGTTGCTGCAAGTATTGATCTGCAAAGCATAGCTTTCTAACTGCATTTTTTTCTCTGATTCATCCCTTGTAGAATTCGATATATCTTATCTTAATTTTTCTTTATTTTCATCTATAGGAAGTCAGGAGAATGAAAATAAACTCTCTACAATATCATGACATCCAAATGGTTTACCGCGTTGCCCAAAGGTTGATATGTTTGAAATATTCAAACCAAGATGAAGATTCAATCCGAGAAGCATTGCAGGGCCTCAAGGAAGGCATTCTCAATGGAAGCCTATAGTAGCCTTCTCCCATATATTGACTGGTTTTACTTGTTCTCTCAATTCTCAATTGGTATTATAACGGTTTCCTGGAGTTTCTTCTTGTCAACTTTTACAAAGACCCTTAATATTGAAAATTCAGCATATGACTATTTTTAACTGACGGGTGGCTTCAGAATGCGCCAAGATAAAGCTTAATTAAGATTGCTTCCGGATTAGCACATTAAGAGAGAGAAGAAATATTTAGGACATGCAACAGCCAGAACGCCCAGTGCAATCCATTCGGCAAATTGGATCCAACCAATGCCCTATACCATTCTCTATTGTCTCCATTTCCATTGAGACAATTAAAGAAATGCTTTTGAAAGGAGATCCCAAAACATCCATTTTTGGCAGTTTAAGTGGGATCGATTCCCAATCACCAGGGCACCTATCAAGGACCTAATGAACAGGGACAAAAGACACTAGCCTGCTTAAGGAATGGTGTTGAAGTAGTCAGCACGGTCTTCATCCCACCCTGCTACTAAACCATAGAAAATAGAAAAAACTCGAACAGAAAAGCACACAACCGTTTCTGCGTTGCGATGTGGAATCAACCACTTGCTGAATTGTCTCCTATCATCATTTCTTGAAATCTAAACCACTTTCTTATATGACAAAGCACATGGCATTGTTTTGCAGCTGATAATCTTGATGAGAAAGGAGACGTCTGATATCTCGAAGTTGTGAATCTTGTTTTGCCTCTGATTGTCTACACCCTTGGCAGAATGATCAACTTGGACTTCTAAAAGACAGCAATGTCAAACTCTTGGAAAGAAAGATTACTGGTGATTTCTCATTCCCTTCCTGTTGGTAAGAATTGAGCTAAAGGACCGGCAGCAAATTGTGCCGAAATCTTAGACAAATTTTCTTAAATTCCAAACGGTTAGTATTATTCATGCAAGAGTGATGAAATAGAAAATGGTCAGCCATGTCGAAATTCATCTTGCATACAGACGCTGGAGAATAACAATTATCAAAATAACATGAGAACAATAGTTCATTACAAAAACAATTACCACAGTAACTGTTATTTTTATTTAATACTAGTAGTATCATAATTGTTACAGAAGGTCTAGGCGGATCTTCGGTGATGTCATGAGACAAACACGTCATTAATAACAGAAAACACAGCAACGCTGTCTATAGTGCCAAATAAAGATTCACTGCATAATAATCTAAAAGTTGAGTAGTATAACCCTTTAGCCCAGGAAGCCAAAATTGTGAACCTTCACCAGGGACCTGCAGAAAGTAGTTAAACAATAAGATGATACAGACAAGCATACAACAAGTAATACACTTGAACCCAAACACATGTAGATCTCAGTAAGGTAGTGCGCACACACATGCACACTTAGATCTATATTAAGAATTTCAAATTGAATTAAATTAATAATAAAATTCAAAAGAATTCAAATTCTTGATTATAATTATTATAAGATATCTTTATTTATAAATGATAATAAGCACACACGCACACACATGCACAGATATATATTTTTTTGGGGGGGGGGGGGGGGGGGTTGGAGGTGAGAAGGCATAATAAACACATCCAGAATTTGTTTTTAACTTCTCTAGTTTTCCCAATTAGTTCTCAGAGTGTTTTTCCTTTATTTTAAAAAAAGAAATCCAATGCAATAACCAAAATATTTCATTGCGGGTTATGCCAGATAAATAATTTAGAAAGTCCTCCTGCAAACGAAGTACAGACAGTAGATGTTTCGGTAAGGGAGAGCAAGTATATGGAGAAAGAAATGAATATGGTGAGACGCGAACAATATTCTAAATCTAGACTCAGTGCTCACTCACTGAGCAGTCCTTTCTTCCAGTAGTCTTTATGCTGGGAAAAGAAGAATGCCATTTTTGTAGCATATATAGAAATTTACATCTAAAAAATAGAAGACGAAAACCCCATAGGCATTAAAACCTAAGACCTTGCGCAGAAAATGCCTTAAGGCATACATGTTCCTGGACTAAATTTAGAAAAGAAAGAGAAGCACAGAGATTTGACATCCCATATTAATACTTTTAATTGCCTTAGAAACTACAGGACAACACAAGTACAATCTGAAACATCCACTGTTAGAAATCAACACATGCATGGAACACTACCATATTATAACAATGCATTGAGCAAGCATAAATTATAGGTAATGCATACTAGATGCAAAAATTTGACCAAAGGCAATAGTGATATTCGGACTTCTCTATCAAATGAGAGTTTCAATCTTCTAATTTGTAGTAGCTTCCAAAGTTTCAAACAAGATCAATATGTCATCCATAAATCTTCATCCAACATCACAGTGCATTACAAGTTTAGTATCAAGTTATAAAACTAACTAGAGATCATCAAGCTTTGTTTCTAATAATAAACTATATCAATCTCCAATCTCCACGCTCCACTTCCAGACACCAGTTAACACAGTTAAAGGCTATACATGAACTACCCCAGTTAAAATTCCAACTTACATGTTGACCGAAAAACTAGAACTAGTAGTATGTACAGCTTGTGTGCCTCAAATGGAACTAACAATTCAAAACCCCTCAACCATTTCAACAAATCATCACCACCTACACGTTTCAACAAACCATCACTAGCTACACCTCCATGAAACTGATATAATTGCAGTATTGACATGGTTGCAGAAAAATTCCAATTCAACACAATGTACATCATATTTCAACCTCTAAGAAATGTTACAAACATCACACAACCAAAATGCCCACAATAGACATATGAAAGCCTAATCCTTACCTTAAAACAGTAGCTATCTTCATCACATAAATTGCATATAAATGGCAAGAATACATTGCATGAAAGAAAATTTACACAAATCAAATAAAACAAATTACCCTCAAATTTTCTACGCATCTCGCGAAGGAATCATCCCAGTTTTTCGGGCATAAGCAAAAATCCCACCAGCTTCAATAACAGGACCAGCATCTCCAATGGGCTTCAGCTTATACTCTTTTCCCGTAGTATGATTAATCAGTTTAGTATCCCCAAGCTCAATTGTCACCACATCTCCAGTCCTACATTCTTCACACAGCCTCCCTTCCGATTCCAACGGATAAATTTCTCCAGTTGCCACCGAATTCCTAAAGAAAATCCTCGCATAGGATTCAGCCACCACCGCCGCCACTCCCGCCGCCCCTAGCGCCACCGGGGCGTGCTCACGGGAGGACCCACATCCGAAATTATCCCCTCCGATAACGATGGAGTAATTCGATTTGAATTGACCCGGTTCGACAAAACGGCTCTCGTAAGACGAGGGGAGTCCGATTAGGGCGTAGGATCCGAGCTTTTTGTATTCGTCAGGGTTGGAGGGGACGAGGGTAAGGTATTCGGCGGGGATGATTTGGTCGGTGTCGATGTTGTCGCCAACGACATAGCAGACGCCGTGGAAGGTGGCGGCGTGCGGCGTCGGCTGGAGCGGTGGAGGCGGCGGAAGCGTGAGGCGGAGGGAGGGTGAAAAGGGGCTTGGGGTGGCAATGGGGAAGGGTAGAATGGGAAATGAGGGGTTTAGTGTAGTGGTAGTTTGGGGATTTTGAGGGAAATCTGAGGGAAGGAGACGGGGGAGAGAGAGGTGGTGGTGTTGGAAACTTTGGGGGATGGCAATGGCGTTTGATGAGAGGATCGAAGCTGAGGCCGCCATTTTCTTAAAAAAGAAAAAAAGAAAAAAAAGGTATTAAGAGTGTATTTTGAGTGTGTGTTGTGTGTGTTTTTGTTTGGTTCTAAGTTGCAACCGAGAAGTACTGAACTATACTGTGCGTTGGGTCTGCGTTTGTTTTTAGGGTCTCCTCTGGAGCTTCTTTTCCTCCCTTGGCAGCGCCGCCAGATGACTAGGAAGACTAATGGAAGAAGGCCTGCCAACGGATCCGGTTTGGACCCGAATCTAGACCCGGACCCGTTCAAATAAATAATAATTATAAACTAATATATATGTATTTTGCACACTCAATACTCAATATCTAATAAACAACAATTATAAAATATATATACGTTTTTTTACATTTCTAAGATCCGAACATGATATAACTCATATTTGGATCCGATTGGACCTGAATAGGAGGAATCAAATGTAAGACATGTCGATATGCAGGTTAAACAGATGGATCCGGATTCATGTCCCAATTCAGAATATTCAATTTGGACTCAAGTTTAATCCGTTGACACCCTTAATGGGCCCGCCTGACTACGGTAAAGTAAATTAATTATACATTTATATGTAACTTCAAGTTTTCTGCTTATGGGAGAAATTTAGAAATTAAATTTAGGTTGCGTTTGGATTGTGTTTTTTGAGGATTTTTTTCTGAAGAATAATATTTAGGAAATATTTTTTAATTATTATTTCAAAATAATGGCAATTCAAACTAACTCAGTAAATCTTATTCATATTTAGTTTGGTTTCATTAATTAACGAATTAATCTTGTATAAACTATGATGCCTAAACTCGATTTGTACATCGAGTAACTTGATCTTGCTTCAGTAAGTTTTAAATATCGAGTAACTTGATTTGGCTTTAGTAATTTTAAATATTTTGTGCAAGCTTGATTTGAAAGCCAAAGAATAAAAAATAGTTCGAGAAGGGAGGGTTTGAGTTCAGGTGGATGATATGCATCTTGTTTCGTTCTAGCTTCACTAGAGGATGCTATTATTCACCGGTTTTAAAACGGTTTGCTCATGCCGGATGTAATATTCTCGCTTAGTGATCGTCCTCTACTTATCTAGTCAAACCTGATTAGATTATGACTTTTTGAAACTCAAACAAGATTGAGTAAATTGATACGTTTGTACATAATTTCAAATTATTTGTGATTTATCGACCTAATTTAAAAATTAACTCGAGCTCAATTCATATATCAATTAAATTAATTAGTCTTTCAACCCCCTAGAAGCATGCTGCTGCTAACGTGATCAACTTTTATATATATTTATTATTTATTTTTCATTTTTTTTTTGTTTTTGCCGTCTAATACGCTAAAAAGATCATATGTGCCCATTTATAATTTTACTTCAAATAAAATGCATAAAATAATATTTCACGAGCACAAACGACGCCTAGCGAGTTTTCAACCCAAATCCTAACAGGCCAAAAACATGACAAGACCTTTCTTTGAAATTATCTTTAATTAAGAATAGTCGGACCAGCTAGCAAAGCTAGTTTTTACGCAAATAAGCTCATACATGTTGCTGTACCAGAGGATATTTGCTACTTATCTTCATGAAACAATAAACAAAAGATAACTGAAGGACGAACTAAAAGCCATAAGCAGACACGATTGATGAGTTATAAGGGCAATTTATTGAAATAAAAAGTTTGGTAATATTTACATTTTTATTGCATAAAACGAAAATATGTTATGGAGCTTAAATTCGAATGCTCTAATAAACACATGTTCTACCGTTTCTCCAATTTTCCCACCAAGCAAAAGGCACAGAAAAATTAAAAAAGAAGACGATGCAGGCATCCCCATCTCCACTGCTAAAACCCATCATCCTCTCCAATCCACAGAGCACGCAACCGGCCACGTCTGGAAAAGGGGAAGAGCATTTTGCCTGATCCCGGACTACCAGTAAATGGATGCAGAACCCTTTTTCTTTTATGGGCTCTTCAGTTCAGCAGCAGCATTCATCCTCCAATCCTCAGAGCTACAATCTATCTATGCTTGCTATGGCTCCCACGATCTTTCTCTCTTTCCCTCTTCGAATGCCTGGGCTCCTCGTCCCACTCCACAGCTGCAGCCACAGGAGGCGATGACTCGTATCTCGATGGCCTTCTCTTGAAATGTCTATCATCATCACTGCTCTCATAATCAACAGCTGCGGGAGCAGAACTTTTTCTTGTTGTTGATGCTGCTTTGTGATCTTCGTAGTAGCCATTTGAAGGGGCCCTGTGGCTCCCTGAACCACTAGCTGG
>JAMWEH010001663.1:0-22410 GCA_024721245.1 Mitragyna speciosa
AAAATGGATTCCAGCAATTATTTGTCTTTGAATTTTGACAATGACATGGGCCCATTGACATACATCCAACAAATGAACATCAATGCTAAATCAGTACACGATTTTTATTTGCTTGGCCTAGTTATCGATCAAAAGGCAACCAACTTCTTTGACCAATTACAAAATATTAGTGGTGCCTCACTTCTACTTCTTTATACTAATTATATTAAAAAGTAAATAATTTGAGTTCAACCCCGAATCGACCTCCGGTCGAACCCATTGACCCCTGAGCTTAGCTGGGTCGATACCCGGTCCGAGTCTGAAAACATAGAAGAGTAGTCGAACATGGCTTTCATTCTATTCCTCAATTTGAAATTTAAATTATGGGTGAAAAATTATAAAGTCTAAGTTTTAGAACTTCCATTCTCATATGATATAATTAACTTTGATGCCTCGTACTGACTCTCTTACCTATAAACCAAATACCCTCAGTAAAGTCTACGTACGTTCTGCTTTAAACATGACTGTCAAGAACATGAACGTATATAAAATGGTCGTTGTTGTGTAATCAAAATTTTCCATAGCTTTGTAAAGTCATACTACGTGCAAGTGAGATATTGGTGTAGTGGTTTGAAATCCTAGAAAACAAAGATGTCTCACATATAAATTTAAAAAGTTTATGTGTGTTAATAATAAAAGTACGCCAACAATTGGGTAACAGTATATGAATTAGTTGTGCATTTTACAGGGTCTTATGCCTCTACTTCTTTTTTTGAAAATAAAAAAAAATCCAAAAACAAGCTTCCTGTTTAATTCCCCAGTTTCTCGCATCCCAGTCTTAAATTATAATTCAAACAAGTAAAATAACTAAAAGAAAAAAATACGACTGAATTTTTTTTTACTACAAAATTATTGATAAAATATGAAACTAAAATGGCTACTATAGATCTGCATAGAGATTATCTACTGTTTTAATTTAATACATATCATTTGAACATTCTCCTAATTTGAATATCCACCATGCAAATTTTTACAGGGACATATTATTATTTTGTAATTGTACATAAACAAAGCATTGAAATTGTGATTATGCTTTCTATTTTGACCTGTCTTGGGATTCATCTTATATAATTCTAGTAGAATATTATTTGATTTATTTAGTCCAATAACTAGCAAAATCGTGGATAGGGGAACTATACTAGTGACTTACCCCATTTATTGTAGAAATTTTGGGATAAATGATTAGACATGAAAACTAGAAATATTTTTTTGGATAGAAACTAGATTATCCGATCTGTTGCTGTATAGAGAACTTCCAAAGTTTTTAAAGCAGCTATAAAAGTCATTCTTCATACATCTTATAAGACTATTGTTTAGTTCGTATAGTGTAAGAATATGTAATTGATGCAAAGTAAGAACTGTTAAAAAGAGAGGATGTAGAGAGAAGAATGGAGCACCTCACCGTAGTAGGATCCAAAAATAAAGGTAAATTATGAAGTACCTTCTTGTGGTATCACTTTTAATCACATAATCCCTTTATCTTTTTAATATAATCACATAACCTCCCTGTAATTTTGTAGAATATAGGAAATAGATAGAATCGAAACTCTATCACGGAATATTCTCAAAATATTTTACATCTAATTTTACTGATGTGGAATATTATGTGACATTAATTGGGTTAAGTACGCATAATTTGGAATATTCCATCTATTTTTTACATTTCATAAAACTATAGTGGGGATTACATGGTCATATTGAAAAAATAAGGTGACTACGTGGTCGAAAGTGAAATCACAAGGGGATATTTCATAATTTACGCAAAAATAAATAACAAGTTGATCAACACTCTCTCAATCCCCTTGTCATATTTATTATTTAGAAACATTCCAAAATACTTTCACATTTCTAAAATATCAATCATTTAGAAACATTCCAAAATTATATTTCGTTACATTCTCCAAATTCAAAAGACGTCTTATTTACACAACACAAGAACAGTCATAACTATAACATTTCACACTTTAAAAAGTTTTCTCAATAAACTCGAAGCTAAAATTAAAGGTGACAACCTTAGTAATATGGGGAAGCACTGGGATATGCATGGTAGCTTAAATTGCCCAATTCATTAGGTAGACTTGCAACGAGTTGAAGAGGAATTTTCCTTGGTGTAATGATCACATGAGCTTCGGTAATATCCAAATCCTTTAATGTCAAAACTAAAGTTGCACGTCAAATTTGCAAGTGCAAGTTCAGCGGTGACTAAGGCAAATGCAGAACCAGGGCAGGTTCTTCTTCCAGAACCAAATGGGATCAACTGAAAATGTTGCCCTTTAATGTCTACAGAACTATTCAAGAACCTCTCGGTCGGAAATTCCTCTGCATCTTCCCACAGTTTTGGGTCCCTTCCGATCGCCCAAGCGTTGACTATTACTTGAGTGCCTGCTGCAATATCGTATCCCATGACTTTGACTGCCTTGCTTGACTCACGAGGCACAAGTAATGG
Source organism: Mitragyna speciosa (assembly GCA_024721245.1). NCBI lineage: Eukaryota > Viridiplantae > Streptophyta > Magnoliopsida > Gentianales > Rubiaceae > Mitragyna > Mitragyna speciosa. The sequence continues at coordinate 2,486 of JAMWEH010001663.1, forward strand.
AATTGGGGGATGCAAACGAAGACCCGCTTTTATTACTGCTTTTAGGTAACGTAGGTTCTCTAAGTCATCCTCTGTGATGCCTGATTTGCGTCCTAAGAATTGTCTTACTTCTTTTTGTAATTTGTGCATAGCATTTGTGTTTCTTAGGAGTTCTGAAATTGTCCTGTAATTTGTGCATAGTATCAGTTCCACCAAAAATCATGTCCTGTAACAATGAATTAGTAATCGAACTTGGCTAGGCGTCATTTTCCTTCTGTTAGAAATTTGAACATGGCTAGGCCTTCTAGAGTCAAATCGTACAGCAAGGTTTTTTAAGTCAGTTGTTAGTTGCTTCAAATAACAGTTTTAGTAGCTTTGTGTTCCTTGTTTAATTTGTCATTAGCTTGAATGTATGATTTACAAGTCATCACTCTTTCGAAGCTTCAGCCTTATTTTTGTGGCTCTTCTGATGTAAGATTTTGATTAATCCTAAACAAATTAAATTCAAAGCTTGGAGTGTCTATAATTCAAAATTATTTTGTTTCTATAATTCAATTTGTAAATTAAGCTATGCTTGTATAACACTAATTTTTCATTATCTACTACTCATGTCTTTTCACAAAAAAGAAATGCATCAGCAATCGACACACCAAACAGTAATATTCTTATACTATAATAAAACAGCAAATTAAAATGTTAAAATTGTAACGGAGCAGAAAATTAACTCAACAAACAAAAAAAGTACCGTGATGATAGCTTTAATGGAATCTCGACCCATAGCAAAATCAGTGGAATTTGTTCTCTGTAATTCAAGCAAAACATCCACTAAATTCTGCTGCTCTTTCTCATGCTCACCACCATTACTGCTTCCTCCTATTTTCTCCTGCCTTATTCCCTCTTGAACAATTCTTTCCACAAATTCATCGAATTCTTTACGAACTCTTTTCACCTTTCCTACCAAACCGTTAATATGATTAATCCATGCAAGCCATGGAATATAATCTCCAATATTAAAAACACCTATTAGCATGGCATACTCCTCAAACAGTTCCTTAAAATTGCTCCCACCTTCCTCTCCTGAGTACCTTTACCCAATGGCAAACCTCGAAACTATTTTGTTCGTGAGTGTTGCCAAAATTTTTTCCATACGTATTATGGAAGACGAAGCACAAGATTCTGTAATTTTTTCCAACATTAATTCAACCTCTTCTTCTCTTATGCTTCGAAACGACTGAACTCTCTTGTTACTTAGCAGCTGAAGTACACAAATGCTTCTTATATGTTTCCAGTAAGCACCGTAGGGTGCAAAGCTAATGTCCTTGAAATTGTAAAGAAGTCTCCCAACAAAGTCAGGTTTTGGTCAATTGGCAAAGATAAGATCATGTGTTTTCAAGACTTCTTCAGCTGCATCAGCGGAGGAGATAACCAGTGCTGGCTTGCTGCCTAGACGAAGCAGCACTAGCGAGCCGTATTTTTGAGCTAATGATTTCAGAGAGCGTTGAAATTCCCGAATAAAAAAAAAAAATGGAGTATGTTGCTTTCAAAAAAAGTGGACTGTTATGATTCTCCATTTTCGTTTGGGAATTCAGTCAACAATCAAGATTTATATTGAGATCTAACCTGTATTATGTACATATTAAATTGAAACCCCCCCCCCCCCCGCCCCCCCCCCCCCAAAAAAAAAAAGGGATAATTACATATACCTCCCCTGAGGTTTATCGTAATTACACTTAGCTCCCCTCAGGTTTCAAAAATTACACTTGCCTCCCCTATTTCCATAGTTTTGGTAACCAAAAAACCCATTTTGCTGATGTCAGCAAAAAAATTAATTGAATACCCTAAAATGCCCCTAGGATTTTTTTTACTAAAACAAGAAAACAATTCTTGAAAAATAACAAACTAACTAATTCAACATAAAATAAAAAATAAGCCATAATATTATCCAATATTACCACTAATGCCCAACAATTATGTAGCTTAATATACCTCTACCACTTAGTGTTCTACTTTATAAATCTTTATCATCTTTTTTATTATCCAAAATATGCCATAAATAAACGAGATAACTATCAAACAAAATGAGATGATCAAAAAAATTTGCAAAATTTGTGCTATGTGAACCTTCACTCTCAAGAATAAATTAAAGTAAATGTTAAGCTTTTTTTTTCCCTTTTTATTTTCCTTTTTTCATGTCTTTTTTACGTTTTTGTTTTTCTATAATTTTTTTGAGGTAATTATAGTGAGATCCAAGGGTATTTTAGTAATCCCAAGTGCCCAAGGGAGGTAAGTGTAATTCTTGAAACCTGAGGGGAGCTAGGTGTAATTATGATAAACCTCAGGAGAGGTATGTGTAATTATCCCAAAAAAAAAAAGCACGCACACGTGCATCCGCACGCACACACACATAAATAAACATGATCTGAATGTGATAATAGTGATGTATCAAAAGACATAAACATTAAAAATTATTTTTACTTGTATATGTGATCGAGTTTAATTTAAAATGGATGTGTAGGAGAAACATTACGTATATTGTACTTTGTTCAATTACATCTATTAACAGAATCAGAAGCATAGAAAAAGATATCATTACATGCCTTGTAATTATCTCCTTTTTTATTTTTTTGTCAATTGTCAATTATATTCTATCCTACTTTTAATGCCTGAGAGAAACTGATGGAGATTAAAACCATAGGACCAAACTGGTGCTCAATGCACCCACTTGTCTCTATTATTAATTGCATATGGAACCAAGCACATTAAAAAGTGATAGATAAGTTATGCTAACCGTATTTAATTCATTGTGGAAGTGGTAGTTAATTAAGGTACGCAATGTGTATTGGTGATTCTAATTTTGGTTGGAAGCATGGTTAGATGCATATATTTTGCCATTCATCAACACTATTGTTATTTGATAAAGTTCATAAAAATATCAACTGTATATAAAAAAATTATAAGATTATAATAACGAGATTCCTTTTATACATAAGTTGTATTCTTAAATATCCCTAATCGTAGTTTTAACAAGACTTGATATTATTAATACACAAAGACTAGCACATATTTTATCTCTACTTATTGGAAATAGCAGTTTATCTCATCAACTATATCGTACAATATATGAGCTGGTATATGAATGGTTGTTGGAGAATAAATACATTGGATTGATCCACTAACAGTTACCAAATGTGTAACTATTCAATACAATAGTTTGATCTTTTAATAGTATCGGTGTAAGTGATTATTGGACTTGGGATTAATATAGTGCCTTGAGTGTAAATTACTATACTTTGATGGTAATCCTTGTTTTTCTTACTGAGTCTCTCATGGGTAGCGATTGAGTATAATATGAAGCACGAAAGGATAATCATTAATCAATATAAAATTTATAGTCAGTAATCAATATAAAATTGATTATTCCTAATAGTAGAAAGCATATCCCATGTGCTACATGTTGAAAATATTAACTTAGTGAATGTTCTGCAAAAGCAAAAGCATAACTGGAAAATGTCTCATGATTCTATTTTATAGGAGTTAATATTTTGGAAACAATAAATGAATAATTTGTTAATGGGAGTTGGTACTACTTTCATACACCTAGAGTAGTTAAAGATATAGTATGGTAAAATGGAAGTAGTTACACATTAACAATGTTATTGATATGTGAAGTCCGAGCACTTGACTTTTCTTATCTAAATGGGTGGTCATGATATATTGCTAGATGCCAATCTTGATCTATAAGTATAAATTAATTAATTGATTGAATTAATAATAAATTGAAGTATTTAATTTATATAAATCTTAATTAATTAATTAATAAACTATCTTTGTTACTTATTACCAATTGAAAAAAACCAATGGGTCACATACATTAAGAACGAGATCTACGAGTTAAACTCTTATTAAGATAAGTATGAAATAATTATAATTTAATTTTTGAGATATATTAACCTTAGGAGATTATGTGCAATTAATCTAAATATTGGAAAATAAGCAATTAGTTTCCTCTTGGAATTAGACATGCTTGTTCTTATCTTAGAAGATAAGTTTTTATTTTTCTTTTGAATTTGAACTTACTAATGCTTACAAGACTATGATTAGTTAGCTATATATATCTCAAGTCTTGGCTCTTGAAATGCATGATGATTATAGAACAATCAAAATAAAATCAATACAAGAGTTGAGTAAGTAAAATTCTTTAGAAATTGCTTTCTCGAGTGAGAAAAAATAAAGGCCGAGTCTAGAGAGAGAAATTGTCTCTTTAGAGAATGAAAATCATCTTTTCTCTCTTTCTCTCTTTCTCTCTCTCTCTCCCCCCTACAATTTTTGGTGAAAAACCTAGTATCCTTGGTCTTCATCTTCTTCCATCTTTTGAATATTCAATTTTAAGAAGGCTAGCACTCAAAACGCTAAAGCTGACCAGATCTTGGAGGTTTTGAATAATTTTATTTGTGTAGATACTGTTACATACTCAACATTTGTGGAACTTCCAATGGTTGGAGCTGAACTTTCAACCTCAACCGCCATTGTGCATTGGAAAACATCTTGAAAAATATATTTTTTATGAACCCCTTTTAATCCATATAGTTATATTATTGTTCAATCTATGGTTAAAATATTCAAATTTTTTAAATTTTCCACTGGACTAGTAAGCTAATTACCTCATGATAAATCACATAGATCATACATTCAAAAACAACCAACTTAAATGAGTCAAAGTGGATCACCGTTTAAATTCATTTAACTTTTTTTTATTATCCATATCCATTTACCAACTTTGATTTTGAATGGATAAATGATTTTGGATTAAAGTTGCCATTTTTAGCATTAACGAACACACATCATTTTCCACAATTATACAACAATAATTATATATAATATAAACAAGAGCACACGCAGGGGACCGAAATGTCACAGTTATTCATAATTTCATCAATTTATAAACGTTAAATAGAAATTGCAACAATTATAAATACCCAAAGGGACTAGAAATCAATCTTAATTTCAAGAATTTTCTAAAAATAACAAGGAGAAAAAAAATGAATCAAGTGCTATAAAATCATGAAAATTATGTAAACCCTCTATGTTGTAGATTCATGATAAAGACCACTATATATTCAAATCATTGGAACTTGAAACATTTTATTTTTAGATACTTTCCTTGTGGTTTGTGGCCCTTATCTATTGCTTTTGTTTACCGTATACGAAATTGACTACTTCCATTCCCAATGTGTGGCCTTTCTGTCAAATTGGTTCTCGATGTTTTACTTTTGACCAATTTGGCTCCTAATACTTTGCCTTAAATTAATGTAGTCCCCAAAGTATTTACTATCAACTGAATTGGTCCTTAGTGTTTTGACAAAAGTCAATATAGTCCTCAAAGTATTTAGTTGGACCAACTTGATGCACAAAATTTAATGAAATTTTAATAAAATTCATAAAATAGTAAAAGAAACACATAAAATTCATAAAAATTTAAAATTCAGAAAAATTCCAAATAAATAAAAAGTAAAAAATAGAAAAATTATAAAACACGTGTCCTATTTGTGTATTTTACTCGGGGCTTTTTTCTCTTTGATTTTTTGCTAATTATAGCTTTTTAAGTTAAAATCAGTTGAGAGTTGTTTTCAACAATTTTTTTATATCTTTACTTAGCTTTTTTCAGATTAAAAAAATTGATATCGAATATGGCCTAGGACATTCTTTTGAAAATAATTTTTAATTTTTTAAAAAATAATCAATAGCTTGTTAGTACAAAATTTGGATGGGCGGGTGGGTCAATGCAATAAAAGTGATCTTTAGGAAAATTGCACTACAAGATTATCATTAAGATAATTAATGTTAATGTTGATTGTTTGATTTATATGTCCACATCTCAATTTACTAAAGAATAAATTATTAATTGCTCCTTATTTAAAGAGCAAAATATAGATCAAGAAAATTTGATTTTAATTGACATAGATCCATTTTATGAACTTCTTTGTATCATAAATATTGGAACCTTTTACCTTGTCATTTCAACATATTAAAAAGGACTTTTAGTGAATTTTGAATGTTGAGACTACATGTGAAATTTTTGAAGTGATTATACTCTCATCTTGCCTTCTACATGTTACCTTCGTTTCTCTGTCCAACTTTATGTATTTTATCAGACTCTTGATTTCAGTGCTTTCTGAGTCTTTTTCTTTCCCTCCTACTTGACCTCTCTCCTCTTCATGTAATGTTTCTTCGGTTTGATCGGCAAATCCAGATTGATACTTTCTATTATGTTAATGATAAGAGATTCGTTTGACAAAACTAAATTCTAAATTCTGAAATCTAAAATTTAAGTAATGAAGTATCGAACTACTGAATTGATGAAATTATATCTATTTGTTAATTATCTAAATTTAAGTATTGAATTTAAATATCTCACATGGTAAATATAATCATTTAATCTTAAAAATACAAAATATTTCAAGACTAATATGTGTGTGCAAGAGAGACAAAAAGAGAATGCGTGTATTTGTATATAAGAGAGAGAAATTTTGTGTGTATGAGAAAGTATGTGTGTATGTGTGAAAATGTATGTGTGTATGAAATATAGACAGGATGCAAGGATGGTAGAGAAGAAAAATTCATATATTTACATGTGTGTATGAAAAAGATATGTGTGAGAATGTGTGTAATTGTGTATGAGAGAGAAAAGCGTGTGCAAATGTATGAGAGAGAGTGTGTATACACAAAGGGGGTGTGTATCTGATGCAGAAAGAGCACATAAGTCATAAATATGGAAATTTCTCTACAATTCCCGTTATTTTGGCATTTTGGCATATGATTTAATTCTACTGTTTTTTTCTTCACTTCTTTTTTTTCCCCCACTTTTTGGGATTTGATTTTGTTCTTCCTCTTCCCTCAGAAGGCAAATATTACGAAATTTTGTGTCTGACTTCAGATGAACATTCATCAATACTTTCCCCAGAATTTGGCCCTTTGGCCAAACTTGTCCCCTTATTTCACTTTAACCAATTTAGTCCCCAAAGTTTCGGTCCGACGAAAGCCGATATGTTCTCCAAACCATTACGAAAGCCTTCAATTCATCATGTATAGAATTTTAGAATATATTATGTATAGAATTTTAGAATATAGGATAATATACCTCATAAATGAAGCAAAATAAATTTTGAAAGCAATGTTTTAACAAACGCATACAATTTTGTTATAATTTTTATGATTTTTTATTGCATTTTTTTTATTTTTTATGATTTTTCTTAAATTTTTAGGGAATGGCCATTTTCATTCCCAAAGTCTAGCCTTTTGACCACCAGTACCTACTATTTTACTCGGCCAATTTTGTCCTAATGTTTCAATCAAACCAATGTAGTGAGTGGCTGCTAATATTCCGTAACAAAATAAATCCTTAAAGTGTTCAATTTTGTCCGAATTGATCCATAAAGTTTAATAAAAAAATAAGAAAATTTATCAAAAGAATATAAACAAAGCATATAAGAATTATAAAAACAGCACAGAATTTAAATTTTAAAAGTTATTTTGCTTTAATTATAAGTTGTAAAATTTATCATCTAATATTTTAAAATTCTATCCATGACAAATTAAGGGCTTGTTATCATTCATTCTTCTTTTTTAAAAGTTAGTTTTGTGGAAGATTTTTTTTAAGAAAAATAAAAATATTTTTTATTATTTAATTATTTTTGAAAACTAAATTTTTGTTTAAAAACAATCTCATAGGCTGCTTCTTGGAATCAAATTTTTTTTTGTTTAGAAAATTTAAAAAATAGATTCATGATTAGCTGAAAACTATTCTATGTTAAAAAATGAAAAAACTATTCTATTCTAAAAAAATCAAATGAGAACAAGTATCAAATAGAGTTTTTATGAGAATTCATGGTGGGCCAATCGTCGGCTTGGTAAACATATTGGGTTGGACGCTAGTGTTTTTATCGGGCCCAGTCTGTGCTTTACAATTACCCATCACTCTTGTTTGGGCCAAGAGTAGTGCAGTCAATAAGGGGGTTTTTTTTCTAACAAAACAAATGTGAACAAGAATCAAATAAAACATACAAATAGACACGGTTTACATTTTATGACTTTTCATAAATTTGCTACTTTTAAAATATTTTATGAATTGTTCTATAAAAAGTTATGTTTTTATGTGTTCTTTTATATTTTATGGATTTTATTAAACTTTAAGGGACCAATTTGGTCAAAATTGAATACTTTTCGTATTACTTTGGTTTTCGCTGGCTAAAACATTATGATTATTTTAACTAAAAGCAGAAATTACATTTTGAGACCAAATTGAACGAAAGTAAAACATTAGAGAGCACTTTGACCAAAATATCAGATTTTGAAGATGAAAACAATCATTTTCACCAAGTCACAAGACCAATTTGTGTCACGTCTTCAACAATTGGTATTACGTTTCCCTTTCTCTATTTTTTTTTTTTTGAAAATTTGGTTTTACCAATGCTTTTGAATTGAGTTGTTCTTTAAAATCATTAAAAAAAAAATGTAACAAAGCTTTTGTTTGGTTAAAATTTTTAGAAAACATTTAAAATTCAGGCCCTAAACCCTAATTGTTGCGGTACTTAGCCAGTAGAAAGACAATCTTTCTCAATATCATATATATTCTAGTAGTTTGAAAAGAATATTGATGATATTATATTGTTAAATTTGTCATAATTCGTTGTCTGATTTCGATTTTGTTCAAAGTAAATGGTAGTTTGCACTACTATCGTCAATAATCCCTTAGGAATTTATCTAGTAAGTTTCCTAGACCTGTGGATAATTAGGAGGAGGAGAGGGGATTTAAATAAAATTCTTTGGATTTTTAACATGAGAAATTATGCCTGGTCTAGGAGCTAGGTAGGCCAATAATGAGGTTTGAAATTCTTTGTACACACTTTTTAATTTCTCGTGCGAAACACTTAATTCCGCCAAAAAAATCTTTACGAGATCCTGGCCATTACAGTATTTATACGTGATCCTGGAGATGCAATGCTTGATCTTTTAATACAGGATTTTTTTTTTTTTTTTGAGAAAGCCTGTACTATTACATTTTAATTTCACTTTACTCGCTTCAATCAAATACGCTTTACCCTCTTAATCTATATTTTGGTTTTGCTTTACTCACTTCAATTAAATTAATAGACACTTTAACTTCTTAAAACATTCTTTCGATATTAATAAATATAAAAGATGACTTTTTTTTTTACATCTATGCCCTCAATAGAAATTGAAAACCAGTTGAAAATTTATTTTATTTCTAATGAATTACATAAACTTTTAAGTTTGTAGTTTGTGATCATATAAATAGTTTATCAAGTATAATTTTCTTAAACAATTTATTCACTGTAATCTTTTATTCCATTATACAAAAAAGTGAGAATTTATGATTCCCTTTTTTTTTTATTTTTCAATAGCCAAAAAAAATAAAAAAGTATACAAATATTATTATCTGCACAAAAATAATATAGCAAGAAAAACAAAACTCTCAGTCATAAATTTATGACACATAAAATAAGTTAGTAAAAGATGAATTGTAGTAAAAATATTTCAATGCATAATTGCAAATGCAAAAGTATTTTCCAACTTGTTAAAATAATGGCAATATTTACTTATTTAAAATAAGTGTTTCTAATAATAAATATTTAATTAACTACAAAATGTTGTATTATTGTTTAAAAGAACACTACATATGTGAGAGGTTATGCATATATATATATATATATATCTTTAATACCTAAGCAAAATTATAAGCATCATAAAAGAACATTTTGTTAATGTGAGGGTGTGTATGTGTATTTACATGTTTAATACGCAAACGAAATTATGAACATTGTAATATTTTTCATCTTTGTTTTCATCTTTGTATTTACATGGCTGGTGAATGATTGAAAAAATAGAACTAAATTTGATCTTTTTTATCATGCTAAAAATTAATATAAATAATCTATAATTTGATTTAAAAATATATAATATATACGAGTTACTTCTATAGTCACAATGTAAAAAAATGTAATGAATATAGAAGTCATTATAATACAAAAATGAAAAAGGAACTTTATCCAAAAAATTCTTAAGAAGGATATATTTACGTAATGAAATCCACATCATCCTTTTTATTTCTTTGTATTTGTGGAATCTTTCAATAGAGTTAAAATGCCTATTAATTTGGTCCAATGAGTTAAAGTGATACCAAGAGTTAGCTTCAGGAGACAAAATGTAATTAACGCTTTAACATATGACTTGTAGAAATAGCATTTCACACTAAAATAGTGTAGTTAACAGAAAAAGAAATGTATTTAAAAGAAATTGTTAAATACTTGTGTTGAAAACAACACAATTACCATTATCAGAAGATTAGTAAACGGTCCTAAATCGTTCATATTTTTTGTTTCGTTTTCTGCATTGAATTGTCCACCTAAATGAGAACGGTGCACAATTAAACGGAATGGCCCTGAAATCTTTAGGAGCTGTACATCGTATTTACTACCCTTTTCCTTCTTTTGCATTAAATTGTCCAACCCACCTAAATAGGATCTGTACATCATATTCACTTGTCAATTGTCACAAGGATATGATTTTGGCGGCACAATAAGATGCTAAATGGGCGGGACGGACATAGATTTGACAGGATTTAATTGAGATTGTGTAATATGGATTATATTTAAATAGTTCGATATTGGTTATAAAATGAATATAGGCGGAACTAAAATGAGTTATGTACCCATTTTGATATAGTTCAAAATACCCAATGGTAATTTTTTATAGCAAACTAAATAAATTTTTAGATATATTTATAATTTTGAATTATTTAGATAATATTTAGCTATCAAATATTAAAAATTTACAATTTTGAATCATTCAAATAATATTTAAATAATGATCTATCAACCCAAATCAGTCTCAAATAAATCCCATTTATACTCGTATCTGTATAGGTATTGTTGGATATACTCATAATTAAGACCAAATACTACTTGCAGAAGGCAATCATGGGATATTCTCAAAAGCCTCAACAATGCGAGGCATTGTCCCTGGATATGCTTACGGGATTTTAATGAGATGTTAACACGATCAGAATGCAAAGGTCTTGCAGAAAGGGCACAATGGCAAATGAATCCCTTTCATGATGCTCTTTGGCATTGCAATCTCTTTGACATCGGTTGTGAGGGGTACCCTTTCATGTGGCATTCATCTAAATTAGGAGCAGCTATCGGGAAGGCTAGGCTGGATAGAGCTTGTGCTAACTTGGAATGGAAATAGCCTTTTTCTAAGGCTCGAGTATACCACCTTTACTCACACAAATCTGATCATGAGGCGTTGTTTATACCAGTCAACAAGATTGCAGGATTTGGGCACCTAAGAAATAAAAAAAGAAGGTTTAGGTTTGAAGCGATGTGGGTTAAATCTGAGGGGTGTGAAAAGGTCATTAACGACCACTGGAACCAGTGTCCCACTGACACTCCCCAGTTCCTGGAACAATTACGAAGTGTAAATTGGGTCTCCTTGAGTGGAGTAAGTCTAGATTTGGGAACGCTAAGGAGAAAGCAAATAAGCTATGAGTCCAATTAAAAGAAATGCATAAGGGAGCAGTCGACTTCTACTCATATAAGCATAACGGAGTTAGAGAAGCAACAGGAGGAGCTATTAGATCAAGAAGATCTAAAGTGGCAGCAAAGAGCAAAGGTTCATTGGCTTCGCGAAGGAGATAGAAACACAAGTTTCTTCCATGCCAAAGCATCAGGTAGAAAGAAAAATGATTTTATTTTTGGTTTGAAAAACAGTGAGGGGAAGTGTTGTGAGAAGAATAAGGAGATTGAAGATATTATCACATATTATTTTAGCAAATTGTTCACCTCATCCAACCCTTCGGAGGAGAGTTGAAGTGTGGTCCTTGACCGTGTTCAGAGGAAAGTCACAGCCGAGATGAATGATCGCTTAACCAGTCCCTATACATCACATGAGGTAATCAAAGCTTTAAAAAATATGTCTTCTCCTAAATCTCCGGCCCTAATGGTATGAGTCCAATTTTTTACCAAAAATTTTGGCACATAGTAGGTGAAAGTGTCACTCGAACTGTTTTGTTCTTTCTAAATAATGGAATTTTTCCAACCATGATCAACCGTACTTATATTGTTCTTATTCCTAAATGTCAAGCTCCAGAATCCATTACTCAGTTCCGCCTAATTAGTTTATGCAATGTTATCTATAAAATTGCATCAAAGGTCTTAGCCAATAAACTTCGTCCCATTCTATCCCTTTCAATTTCAAATTCCCAAATTGCTTTTGTTGCAGGTAGATTGATCACTGACAATGTATTAGTAGGATATGAAATTCCTCACTTTTTGAAAACAAAAAGAAAGGGAGGGGAGGGTATGATGTCTATTAAATTGGACATGAGCAAGGCACATGATAGGGCAGAATGGATTTTTGTGGTTAGGCTAATGCAAAAGCTTGGATTCCACTAGAATTACATTGACCTTATTTATTCATGCCTATCAACGGTCTCTTCAACCTTTTTAATGAATGGAGAAGAATTTGGCAACTTATCTCCTAGTCGTGGCATCCGACAAGGAGACCCGTTATCTTCTTACATTTTCCTTTTATGTGCAGAGGCCTTTTCTACTTTGTTACAGGAAGCCTTGCGATGTGGTCAGTTACAAGGATTTAAAGTGAGTAAACAGGCCCCGCCATCTCTCATATCTTCTTTGCTGATGACACACTTCTTTTTGGCAAAGCCACGTGTGAGGAGGTAGTGAATTTCATGGAGATCATCAAGATGTACGAAAAGGCTTCTGGCCAGCTAATCAATATGGATAAGTCGACAGTGGTTTTTAGTAGAAACACACCTCATGATATGAGGTCCAATGTAGCATCTATCCTAAACATGCCAATTGAGGATTCACATGAGAAGTACTTGGGCTTACAATCTGTAATTGGCAAGTCAAAGGCGCAAGTTTTTGCATCCATTCAAGATAGACTCATTTCCCACGTCAATGGTTGGAAAGAGCAATCTCTCTCTCGTGCCGGCAAAGAACTATTAGTTGAGGCGGTCTTACAATCGATCCCTTCTTATGCTATGCCCTGTTTCAAACTCCCAAACACTCTCATTAAGAAGATTGAATCCATATGTGCACGGTTTTGGTGGGGCAATAAGGAGAAAGATGCGGTCATTCGTTGGGATAGCTGGGACCGTTTATGCAATGCAAAGGCTGCTGGTGGAATGGGTTTTAGGAGCATGAAAGCATTTAATTTGGCTTTATTGGGGAAACAAGCCTGGAGAATCTTGACACATCCAGAATCTTTGTTGAGCCAAATAATGAAAGCAAAATATATTTCCGATAGTGATCTCTTTAATGCCAAACTTGGAAACCACCCATCTTTCACTTGGAGAGGAATACATGAAGCCATACATGTTCTTCGACTTGGGTGTAGGTTGAGGGTTGGATCGGGAAAGAAAATTCAGATTTGGCAAAGCCCGTGGCTACCAAGACCACATACCTACAAATTGGTGTCTCCCCCACAATTTCTCTAGCAAGAAGCAAAAGTAGCGGAACTTATTGTTCCTGGTAAACCAGAGTGGAACTCTTCATTAATTAATAGCATTTTCTGGCCAGAGAAGGCTGATTTGATCAAATCCATTCCGTTGGACAGAGATAGAAATGGCTTGGACAAGTGGTTTTGGCATTTTACTAGCAATGGTAGCTACACTGTCAGAAGCGCTTATCATGCCATCAGGGAATCAAAGCTATCTAAGATTAATCATCCTGCTGGATCTTCGGCAAGGGAGAGATCGCAGAATAGATGGAAGGAATTATGGTACATGTCTATTCCAAATAAAATCAAGCATTTTATGTGGCAGCTCTTAAAGAACTTCCTACCAACGATGATGGATCTCCACATGAAAAAGATTATGGTGGATCTCAATTGCCCAATGTGTGGTTATGAGCGGGAGGATATCGCACATACATTCCTCGAATGCCCAGTTGCTGTCTAGGGGTGGGCTCTAAGTTTTCTAAGTGGCAGAATCCCTCGACTTATTAGTAGGAATTCAACAGAGTGGTGTTGGATGGCTTTAATAAATTCTACTAAAGAGGATAGGGAACTTTTCTCAATGCTATGTTGGAAAATATGGATTGCACGTAATAATAAGCTGTATGAGCAATCCCCTATTGATCCTTTAAACATTGTTATCTTAGGGAAGAATGCTTTGCTTGATTACCAGGTGGCTACTAGAAAAGATAATCTTTTGTCTGATTCTGTTAGTCAACAGGGCTGGTCTCCACCTCTAGCTGATCAAGTGAAGATCAATTTTGATGCAGCCACTTCATCCAAATTCAGACACGCAGATTCTGGAATAATCGCTCGCAATTTTCAAGGATGTTTTATTGCTGCAAAAACACATATTCATGATGGTGTTACTGATCCAGTGCACGCGGAGTTCTTAGCATTGAGGGACGGTATGGATTTTAGTAAGGAGATGGGTTTCATGCAGATTTTTTTTGAGGGAGACGTAGCCACAGTGATTAATATGATCAAGAGCGCTGAGGAAGATTTATCCCCATCAGGAGTGTTGGTTGACGAGATAAGAATAGAGTTAGATTCTGTGCAAAATGCGCAAATTCAATGGGCATGCAGAAGTGAAAATATGGCTGCCCATCATATGGCACAATTAGCTAAGAATTGTAATCAAGGAAATTTCTGGCGAAATTTCTCCCCACGCTCTGTTGAGCCTTTTCTTCTTGCAGATGTTTATGCTTTTTAGTATTAATGAAAGCTTTTTCTTTCCAAAAAAAAAAAAAAAAAATATACTCATCCTACCTAAATTAAATCTGGGCATGAGTATCTATTGGGTCTCGAAACTTATTGCCACCTCAACTGACAGATTGCAACAGTGAAGAAGAAGACAAGCTTGTGTACTAAATTGGGAAAAATGATCCGTGAGAAATTTTAGAAGTACGTGGAACACTAAAATTTGACCAAAAAAAAAAAAGAAAAAAGAAAAAGAAAAAGAGAAAACCTACAGCTCATACTAGAAAATTGGACTAATAAAAGAAACTAGAGAGGTCCAAGCATGAGTAGTTGGGGACTAGAAAACGATGAGATAATTTACTTAACGTAGCAAACGAATATCGAGAATATATCTAAGATAATAAAATATTGTAGCTTGTAGAATGGTCCATTACATCTTTGTAGTGTAAACCATATGTCACATTTAAAATTAATGTAAAATTAATACATAATGTAATCTTCACGGAGATAAAGATGCATACCAAAAGTACTTCCCTTATGTGCATAGCCTGTCCAAATTTCACACTGCTACATAGGTAATGTCCAATGTCATTAGTCGCAATCCCACCCTATTCAAAGAGCATTCAAGTTTTGCTATGTCAATTATACCACATTGAGTCTAGGCTGACCCATTTGCAGCCATTTCCACCGTGGTAAAGCACGATTTAAAAGTTTAACCAAATTAGTAGTAGTTCATAACATACGACGTTATGTATCAAGATCATTCTCTTTTATGTCAAAATCATTCCTTCCTTACCACTAATAAGGGACGCGGAATCACATTTTCACCATAAGTCCTTTAATTTCCTCTTGTTTTCCTGATGAAGTTTGAAAATGTTGAACATCTACGCTTGATGTCCCAAAATATTTAAATCAATTTGCTTGATAATGTTTGGAAATGTTGAACATCAGTGCTTGATTTCCAAAATTGTTTACTTCGATTTGCTCAATAATGTTTGAATATATTGAATATCTGCGCTTGATGTCACAAATTGTTTAGTGAGATTTGCTCGGATTTTTAATTAGTCATATACGGAAGTCACTAATGAAAACGGTTCACAATGATTGTACATTATTGCATGACAAATGTTCACTTCTATTTACCGATAAAGAGTATCATTCATAAAATTTATACAATACACATATCTTATCGTGCACTATAAAAAAATTGGAATGATTAGTACGGTTTTCTCACCCTAAGTTTTTTTTTTTTTTTTTGGAACAAGAACTATATTCTACCTCTTCTGTAAAATATTCTAGAAAATCAATATCCCCTCATTATGCCTATGAAAATGATACATACGCTTTGCTATTTTAAACATCATTTTATGTTGGCATAATTAAGTCAAACTCTGAAAGAGTGAGAAGTTCTGTTTTTATTTTAAAAGTCATGTCCTAATTTAGTTTTTCATAGTTTATTTATTTGACGTGTTGAGTGTTATTTGTTAGTTTCCTATTAGAATTATATTATCTATTTTAGTTGGGTTTCATATTGTTAAAAGTATTGTGGGTTATAATAGAGAGCTCTATTATTGTATTGAGTTGAGAAGTGTCAAGAGATTTGAGAGTCTAGAGAAATTCTAAATGAGGTTAAGGCTACGATGCCGTAGATTTATGCTATCTCAATATGAGAGTTGGAGATATTTTGGCTGCGTCTGGATAAGTGTTTTTTGGGGGTGTTTTTTAGAAAATATTGCTATAGATGTTTTAAAGATTCTCCTTAGTAAATGTGAATGTGAGATAAAAAGGTGGTTAAAAAACATGTATGAAATTTTTTAAAAAACATATTTCTAAAAAACAGTGTCAAACAAACAAAGCCTTTATTTTCTAACTCCTTTTTTCCTACATATTTTTATATGTGTTAATAAAAATTTCACTACGCGTTTTGATACTAACAAGTGGTATCAGAGCCCAAGCCATTGATCTTGGGGTGTTAATTGTTAATTTTGGAGAACAAGTTTTGTGTTTGTTGAACTCTTCAAACATCGAAAAAATTGGACTAGTTGGTTGGTGTTGGGGTACTCACTGGTGTTGAAGATTAGGCCAAACATTAGTCCTAATTGGGCAAAGATTAAAAAACAAAAAGAAAGTTCCCGTCGAAATTGTTATCTTTGGATGATAGGGCAAAGATGAAAAAAAAGAAGTCTTGCCAAATTAGTTAAACGTGATTGTAAGTTTGATCATGCTGTCAACAAAGGACACTGAGAATCAAAGACAAAGTAAGCAAAAAGATTTATTTATCCAACGCATGGATTGTTTGATTAAAGTTTTGGAAGATGAAGATCAATTTTGGAAAGAGATTAAAGGTTGCAGTGACAAAGTCAACCAAGATCAATTGATCGTGTTGTTCATGATAGAATGGACCAACATTTTTTGTGACCACAAAAGAGTTTGGTTTAAATGAGACATTGTTCGCATAATTAAACCAAACCTCTAAAAGAGTTAGAAGTTTCTCATCTAGTTTTAGAAGTCATGTTTTAGTTTAGTGTTTAGTAGTTTATTTATTTGATGTATTGAGAGTTATTTGTTAGTTTCATATTAGAATTATATTATTACAATTAGGTTTTTTATTTTAAAGTTATTGTGAGTTATAAATAAGGAACTCTTTATTGTATTTAGTTGATAAGAATTGAGAGATTTGAGAATTTCAAGAAATTTTTGATGATGTTACAGCTATGATGCTATAGATTTATGCTAATCTCAATATGAGAGTTAGAGATGTTTTATTTTATAACTCATCTTCTCCAATATATCTTTATATGTGTTAAATAAAAATTTTACTGCGTGTTTTGGCGCTAGCATTTTAGCTTGCCTTCCTAAGAATTGTGTAAAGTATTGAATGAATGAAATTGGAAAATAACTTCCGATTTTATAAGAATTCATGGTGGACCAACACCGCGGTTTAATAAAAATATTGGGTTGGACGCTAGTGTTTTATTAGGCCCAATATATGAGATCTTTTAAAAAAAAAAGGCCTAATATATGAGATAGTTTCAGTCTTACAATTACTCATCACTCTTAGAGTATGTTCTCAATAGTTTTTTTTTTAACCTGATTTAGCTTTAGATTTTTGAAAAATCTATTTTCTGATATTCTCAACTATTTTTTACTATATTTTTAGATGTTTTAATTAAAAATCAGTAGCAACTAATTTTCAACTTTTGTAAAATAAGTTTTTATTGAGAACAAGTCCTTAGTCTAAACTTGGTTTGGGCCAAGAGTAGTCACATCAATAAGACTTTTTTTTTTAATTACAAAAATCAAACTCAACATTTTAATAGTGAAGAGATAAAAAAGTATAAAATCATAAATGTGAGATCCAAAACTCATCATTCTAAAAGTAGCATTAAAAACAAATGGCGCTTAAATGAAACGGACTATGTTGGCAATTAAATATGAATTTTTTATCTGTCATTAAAAAGTATTTAAAGTTTTTTGATGTGGAAAATTGTTCAGAAATTAATTAAGTTAAATTTTGCAGTACTAATGGAACTGACAACGTACTGTTTACTTAATTTCTCAATGTAAATAAGCATGTTGTAATATTAATTTCACGTAGCATGTGAACTTCTTATTGAAATACTTGAAGGTATTGAGGCTTGTAATAGGTAAGGGATGGGTATTACTCTCTGTTATTTTTATCAAGCATGCTAAAAATATGCTTAAACGTTTGTATGTTTATATGTTAAAATGTCATCTAAATTTTTTTTCCTTTATTTATCATAGTTTTATAATTGTCCCATATTGCTTCCACACCAGTCCAGTGTGAAAGTTAGCATTTTTCTATTAATTAAATCCAAAGTTAACTTATAGACAATTCAATGAATTTAGTTCATGCATTTTGTGAGACCATTCCATTATTATGCATTTTTCTATTAATTACTGTTTGGTCTAGTACTTGAAATGGGTATCATTACTATATGTATATGTATATGTGTGTGTATATATATAGATATATATAAATATATAGATACGTATATGTATATGTATGTATGCATATGAATGTGTACAAATCTATATAGGTATACGTATATGTGCGTGTGTATATGTATATAAACGAATATATAAATATATAATAAATATATAAGTATATGAAAAAATATATAAATATATAAATAAATACAACACACACGCATATGGATATGTATATGTGTGTGTATATATAAGTAAGTAAATAAATAAATACATAAATAATATATATAATTATATATAAATAAATATATATAAATAAAGTAAATAAATAAATAAATAATGTATGTTTATGCATGTGTACATATATAAATAAATAAATATATATATAAATATATATACACAAGCAACATATATCTATATGTATGCATATATATGTACATGTACAGATATACGTAGGTATATGTATATGTATATGTATATGTGTGTGTGTGTATATAAGTAAATAAATAAATAATGCATAAATAATATATATAATCATAAATAAATAAATAAAAATTTATAAATAAATAAATAAATAAATAAATAAATACAATATATATTTATATATATGTATGTATGTATGTATATGTAAGTGTACATATATACATAGGTGTATGTATATGTGTGTGTGTATATAAATGAATATATATATAAATATATAAATAAGTAAATAAATAAATATAAATATAATTTTATATAAATAAATAAATATATATGTATGTATGTATGTATATGTACGCATACATATCTACGTAGGTATATGTATATGTTTGTTTGTGTGTATAAATAAATAAATATATAAATAAGTAAATAAATAAATATAAATATATTTATAAATATATAAATATATATGTATGTATTTATGTATGTATGTATGTATGTATATGTACATATACGTGTACATATATACTTAGGTATATGTATATGTATGTGTGTGTGTGTGTATATAGAAATAAATATATATATGTATGTATGTATATGTATGTACGTGTACATATATATGTAGGTATATGTATATGTATATGTGTGCGTATATATAGAAATAAATATATATGTGCGCGCGCGCCTGTGTGTGCATGTGTGTATATGTATGTATGTGTGTGTATATATATATATATGTACATATGTATATGTATGTATATGTATGTGTATTTATGTGTGTGTGTATGCATGTGTGAGTGTGTTTGTGTGTGTGTGTG
>JAMWEH010000926.1:0-33772 GCA_024721245.1 Mitragyna speciosa
CACACGAATGCACCTAACACTAAAATGCCCTAAGGGTCGAGCATTGAACCAGGCCTTTCTAGGGATTTCCACTAGCATTGGACTAGTGGGGAAATGATAAAGCCACAACTAGCGTTGGACTAGTGTGGTGACGGAATACATAAAACGTGAATTAAATAGTGAAACATGAATTAAAGGCAAATTAAACATATAAAGACATATAGGTCAAGTAGGAGCACATAACACGTAAGCATGATATTCTAGATGCAAAATCTTAATGAAAGCGGTAAAACATACAAACATGCAAGCACACAAAAGCAAATAAGCCCTAACTATTACACCGGGGGGTTTAATTTACAATTCAAAAAGGGAAAGAGCAAAAACAACCTATCTATTACACCTGCTATCTAAAATACAAAATTTTGTAAAAGTATGAAAAGAATAATCTGACATATAAAATATTATATTTTTGCCAAAATAATAAGAAAATTTGAAATTAACTAACATAACAATAAATAAATACACAAAGAGCATGTAAAATAAGAGATATATGAAGAAACATGCATAAAAATCACATAAAGAAAAACTAACGAGATATAAGGGGTACCTCTCTTCGAAAACCTGGTACTAATGCTAACAAAATGAACACACGAGTTAAAGGGACCACTATTCAATAAAATAAAGAATAAAATATGAAATACTAACTAATTAGGGAAATGTAAATTTTAGCAAGTTAGAGGGGGAAAATAGAAAGTAGAGCAAATTAGGGGCAAATCATAAATTTAGACCAATTAGAGCACAATTGAAAATTTGCACAAGTCTAGGGACAAAATGTAAATTAAAGAAAATTGGAGGGAGCAAAAATGGAGTCATTTGCAATTAGGGGACTTAATTGAAAGAAACAAAAATTAGGAAGGGTCAATCTATGACAAACAAGGACTAAAATGTGAGATATAGAAAGTTCTTGGGGGCAAAAAATAACATGTACCAAAAATTATAAGGACTGTAACTCAAGAAAACACAATTTGAAAGACCCAACCAGATTGAATAGCTATGATTAATTAAAACTAATTAAATACCTAAACTAATTAACTAGAAATCAAAAAATGAATTAGGACAACCTAAAGATAAAAGAAAATAACTAACTGAACATCTAGAGAGAGAGAGAGAGAGAGAGAAAGAAAAAAAGAAAAAAAAAATAAAAAAGATATATATATATATATATATATATATATACTGTAGACACCAAATTTTGACACACTATTTATTTTTCAAACATTGGGAGCATGTTTATAGTTTTTGGTCCAAATTTTAATTTTTTCAATAATCTTGGGGGCAAAATATTAATTTTTATCTGTAAATACTTTTTCATTAGTTTTGGGGGGTTTAAATTCACATTTTTAGTTTCATACATATTTTTTAATTTTCTATGATTTTTTCAAATTTAATTGATATTCTTTTTATATTTTACCAGCACAAGGGCAAAATAGTAATTTCGCTTCACGAACACAATTTTAGCTCATTTCAGGTCCCAAATTTATTTTTCTAATTCTTTAAGCATGTTTTCAAATTTTCTTGATTTTTTTTTCGGAGACGTTTCCTATTTTTCTGTAAATACTGCATTCAAGGGCAAAATCGTCATTTTATAGTTTAATTCATTTTTCGTCAATTTTTTAGTCATAAATGCATTTCCTAGAGGTTTAAGCTTATTTTTAATTTTTGATAATTTTTCGAGGCTAACTCGTATTTTTCATACATTTTGACAGTACAAGGGCAAAATTGTCATTTCACATTCCAAATTCATTTTTCACCAATTTTTGGGTTCCAAATTCATTTTTAGGCTTTTAAGCATGTTTCTAAGTTTTTCTAACTTTTTTCGGGTTGAATTTCTATTAACAAATTTATTATTTATATTTTTCTTAATTTTTTCTATTTTTGAGAGAGAATATAGATTTTTTTTTAAGGGTAAAGTTGTAATTTTGGTAGTTAAGGGCGTTTTGGTATTTTAGTCATTTCTTGGAAAATAAGTCTTTTGTGCCCTATAAATACCCCCACTTGAGATTAAAAAAAAGGGAGAAAAAAGAAAAAGCCTAGATAGAGTTTTTAGTTTTTAGTTTTTTTGATTTTATCTTTTACGCCAAGAACACAAAAAAATACACACTTTTTCTTACATTTTCCTTCAAGTTTTCACCTAAGAACACCAAGAACACTTACTAGCTTTTAGTACATCTTCAAGCCTACACCTAGAACACCTAGAACACACACTAGTGTATCTTCAAGCCTACACCTAGAACACCTAGAACACACACTAATACATCTTCAACCTATACCTAGAACACCAAGAACACACACTTCCTATTGACCTTCTCTCTCACATACTACACACACACTCACACTCTCTCACACACTACACACACTAATATTCTCTCACACACTACACACTCACACTCCCTCTCACACACTACACATACTCACTCTCTCTCACACACTACACACACTACTCACTCTCTCTCACACACAGTCACAAACACTCACACTCACAGTTCATCCACACACATTTACACACACAAACACACACACGCCATTTACACACAAGCTCCATACACATACACCTCAGCACATACACACATTCACACACAGCAGAAACACATAGATACACACACATAAACACACATTCACATCTGCACACACACACATCACACTCACAAATAACGCACAGGCACACGCATTCAAACACACAAACAACACACAAGCACACACACTCAGTAACTTACACACAAACAACACACAGGCACATACACTCAGACACAGAGCAACTCACACACACATTTACACTCACACATACACACACAATCACTCACACATTTACACGCACATACACACGCAATCGACCAGAATATCACATTCCACTACCGGACCTCCACCTGCAACCACCAGAGAAAACACAGACAATTCTCCATTCACAGAAAAAAACCCCCCCAGATAAGTCCACCAGCTTACACACAGTTACACCAGGCCATCCACTCATCACCAGTTCACAGCTTCTTCAATCAGAAAACCAATACATCCCTCTAATCATGCCAGGGTTCAATCTAAATCAACCCAGACAAGCCTCACAGCCTCACCATAGCTACTAATCACCAAGCTTGCATGTCCCTGCCAATTCGTAGTCACCCATCACCAAATCAGTTTCACAACCATCATTAGCCCAAATGACTTCTCCAACCCACTGGCCGCTACCACTACCCAAAGCCTCCACCCACAATCACGTAATAAGGAAAGAAAAACTAGCAACTCCACCATAGCTCCCCAACCACCATTGACAACCTGCAAAAGAAGAAAACCGAATACAATAGCCCAAATACAATGCCTCACTTCCCAACCCATTATCTACCCAATCACAATCCAAACTCAGTCCATAACTCCCATCAAAATCACCTTCACAAACCACCAATTCAGCCACTATTTGTAACACCCTAGAAATTCATGCCAAAACCATTTATTTTGTATCATGTTCATTAGGAAAAAAACAAAAAAAAAAGTGGTGGCCGAATTTGTGGAAAAAAAAAAATGAGCATGTTGTACTTAGTTCCTTAAGAGTTGTACCTAGGAAATCTTGCAAGACTTATTGGAAGATAAATAACAAAATTCCTTTCTAATTAACTCTTGCCAAGTGTGGTCTTTCATGGAGAAAAAGTCAAGACTTCTTTATCTTTGTCTTGTTTTAATTGGTCCATTTTTTTTCCAATTCTTTTCCAATTCTTTTCTTCTTTACTTACCCAATTTTCTCTTCTTTTTCTTCTTGCTGGCCGGCTGCTCTTTCTCCATTTTATCTCCATTTTCTTTCAATTTTCTTGGATCTTTTACTTCCATTTACTCATTTTTCAACCATAGAAATTGAGTGAAACTTCCTCCTAAGCAACAATCTTGTCTACCTAGAGGTATTTCCCATGAATTTCTCTTCTAATTTCAAGTGAAATATCATAGTTTTCTAGATTTTAAGACATGTTTTTATGGTTAAGTATAATTGATTTTGTCCATGAAAAGTGAAGTTTTATTCCATGAATGTGAAGCTTGTGAACTTGTATGCCTTGTAGATAGTAAATTAAACTTGAAATGGCATGATCTAGGTTTGATTTACTTGAAGAACTTGGAGTGGTTTATGTATTTTTGTGATGAATTTGAATGGAATTGAATTGAGTTTGATGTGAGAATAGTAGAGCTAGTTGAAATTGGGTTGTTGGACATTTTCTTGCAGGTTTAAAATTTTTGGGTTAGTCCAATTATAGGGGAAGTGCTGCCGAAATTTTGGTAAAACCTAGGAAATAAAAGTAATTAGGCTATGATTTAAGACTTTATAAGCTATAATTTAGTGATTTAAGCGTGCAGAAATTTTCGTAGATTAGCTATTAGTGAATTAAACCTTTCCGAGCAAAACCCTAGA
Source organism: Mitragyna speciosa (assembly GCA_024721245.1). Lineage (NCBI taxonomy): Eukaryota > Viridiplantae > Streptophyta > Magnoliopsida > Gentianales > Rubiaceae > Mitragyna > Mitragyna speciosa. The sequence continues at coordinate 4,424 of JAMWEH010000926.1, forward strand.
AAGTTAGAAAACCCTAATTTCGAAAACCCTAAACCCTAGGGTAAAACCCTAAGCTCCAAAACCCTAGAAAGACTTGGGGTATTTCTTGAATTTCCTTATGAAATTTCTTAGATTTTAGTTAGGGTTTTTATACGATTATTTTCTCGTGAATTTCAGGATCCGGAAGTGAGACCTCGACCGTATTACGAGATATTTTCTTAGACATCAGGTGAGTGTTCTTCTGTGTGCATGATGCATGAAACGCCATGTAATACTAGACATTATTATTTCCATGCATGAAATGGTATGATTATACTTGACATGATTAACTAATGAAATGTGTTACTTGAGGAAAGATGTGTACTTTATCGCATCTATTCCGTAATGTGTTACATGCTTTCACTATCTAATGTGTTATTTGTGCTTGTGACTTCCATGGTTAATTTTACTATTTTCCAGGGTTAATCAGATTGGGAGCGTATGGGAGAGATATAAGGTGTTGGGCGTTATTTGGTGCTTGTTAATTTTATATCTGAGTAAAGTCCTGAAAAGGCTAACTCATGATTGAATTTTATTCTTGATCTTGGACTTCCGGGGCTAACTTCACCGTTACTCCTCAGTTAGTCAACCGGGAGCGTTTGGAGTGATATAAGGTGTTGTGGGTTATAGGTGCGTGATATTCTTTCCTATATGAGTTTCATTCCTCTAAGAGGGTGACTCGGGATTGAATTTTTACAAGTATCTCGGACCTGAGCTTTTACCTTAGTCCCGATACTAATGTTATCGTGTTCATGATTGATACTCCTGCGGTTGAGCATTTTCCCGTAGTGAGCCTGTATCCTCCATTGACTACTTGTTAATTAAATTGTTCACAAATTGTTTATTTACTCGTTAAATATTTTATCGAACAAAAATCACATATTACTGGTATGGTTGCATGACTTGAGCACTCACTGGGCTATTATAGCTCATCCCATGTATTTGTTTTCTTTAACCAGGTTTCCAAAACTATCAAAGCTGGAGGAGCTGATTTTGAACCTTGTACATGTTTTGTTTCTGTATTTTGATAGCTTAAATGTGTTGGCTTTTATTATAAATATTATTTACATTTTGGGATGTAAAACTCTTGTAATATTTATATTTTCAAGTAAATACTATGAATGCATTTATTTATGAGTGCCTTTTATTTTAAGTTAAGTACGGATGGATGTTTAAGCGAGTGCGTGTTTGAGTCCTGGTGAGAGCTAGGCAGGCAGTCCGCTAAGCCCTTTGGTGCGCCTCTGGGTAAGGTTTGGCTGTCACACTATTCCCCTCGGTAACTACCCAATCCATGGTCGAAACTACAACCACGACCACTTCCACCTGCAATCGATCCACCACTAGCGAGGAATTACTTACAGCGACCTCCTGCCAAAAAAGCTGCAAACCACCCTTGCCGGACTGCCCTTCTCTTGTGTAAAGTAAAACAATCTCAGCCCATTTTCATGAGTTTATATGTTCGTTCAATCTATGATTTTTTGAGTGATATAGATAATTTTTGATGTTTTCTCTTATGGGTTTGAGGAATTTGTGGTTGAATTTGTGATTTAGGGAAGTTTCATTTTGAGAAGAGTTTTAGAGATTTGAGATTGAAGAAACTGATCATGGATTTTAGGGAAGGGGGATTTCGGATAGAAAAGGAAAATGAATTAGGGGTGGGTTGCTTGTTTCGAATTAGACGGTTTAAGGCTTGGATCTAGGAAGTTTCTTTGTTTTGATGTCATTTAGGAATTTAAGGCTTTAGCAGTTTGAGAATTTGGTTTTTGATATGAAGTTGAAAGTGACGAGTTGGTGGACTGGATTTGCTTTCTGGAATGGCAAGTTTCTCTTTAAAAGCTAATTTCGGATATCGGGTGGTGAAAAAGACGATGAATTGGGTTGTGGTCAACAGTCATCGTTCTATTTAGTTGCTTTTGTTTATTAGTTAGTTTATTCATTAGTTTAGTTTATTCATTTAGTCGTTAGCTCCTTTTAGTTTAGTAGTTTTGTTAGTTTATCTATTTACTTGATTACTGATTTATTTAGTTAAACTTAGTGTTTGATTGAGCCATTAGTTTAATTAATTAAGCTCATTTAGTAAATTATTTTTATTCTTTATTTCAGTTTTTTTTTTGGGTTATTTTATAATGAAGTAAATACTTATGATTTAGTCCTAGTTTTTTTTTTTTTAAGTATCATCAATTGGCCCAAAAAATTATCTTTAGGCCATGCAACTAAGTCCCAATTCTTTGGAGATTGATCCTCTAGGCTTCATTTTCTTTCAATTAGGCCCTATGGCTTTCACATTTTCGCTCCCTAGCTATTGGAAATTTATTTTTTGGACCTTAGCATTGCTGGAATTTAAGATTTTGTCCCCTACTTTGCTGGAATTTTTTTATCTTAGCTTCCCCAACTTGCTTTAACTTATAATTTTACCCCTTAAGCATTATAGAAATTTATTTTTAGTCCTTAATTGCTAGACTTTACATTTCTTAGCCCAATTTGTCAATACTTATATGTTTTAGTATTTATTTCTTTATATTCGAGGTACCTTGAACTCGTTTGTTAATTTCTGTCAGTATTTATACCTAGGTCTTCAAAAAGGTATTTTCGTTACCTTTTAATTGCTTCCTTATGTGCTCCAATGTGCTCTAATGTGATATTTTATATATTTTTTTTATGTGTTTCTTATTTTTATGCACTTTTTGAGTATTTAGTGTTATTTAATTTTGAATTTTATTATTTTGACAAAAAATGTAATATTTTTGTATTGAGCTAGCCAATGTAATAATTAGATTATTTTCTTTTGTTATATTTTTAACAAACATTTTTGTATTTAGATAGCAAGTGTAATAGATAGGTCATTTTACTTTTTCCCCTTTAAAATTGTAGCTAACTTCCTTGGTGTAATAGTTAGGGCTTGTGTGCTTTTGCGTGCTTACGTGCTTATTTGTTTTATCGCTTTCATTAGGATTGTGCATCTAGATATTATGCCTGTGTGTCATGTGCTCCTACTTGACTTCATATGTCTTTATATGTTTAATTGGTTTTTTTAATTCATGCTTTACTATTTTATTCATATTTTATGTTATTCCGTCACCACACTAGTCCAACGCTAGTTGTGGCTTCATCGTTTCCCCACTAGTCTAACGCTAGTGGGAATCCCTAGAAAGGGCTAGTCCAACGATAGACCCTTAGGGCATTTTAGTGTTAGGCTGCACTCGTATGCATTTTACATCCTACTTCACACATTTTTAGTTTTCTTTCCATTTTACAAGATTTTTATTATTACTATTATTTATTTATTTTGTCTTATCTTCAAATGCATGACATCTAGGTTGCATTTCACTTAGAATTTAGGTCATTTTATGTGATCTGACTAGAAATAGTCACCTACTCACGTGGGAAGCAGTGGCGTACATGTTGTTCCCCCCTCCGTGAGTAGAAACATTTAGTCACGAGATATTAGTCCCCCGTACCCGTCATGTTGCATACCCACTTTCTTTCTTCACTTACTATATATATTATTATTTTCTTTTCTTTTTGCATCGTATTTGTTATAGACACTCGTGACTCCCTCGAGGTCTTGATTCGGGTTTCGCAATTAATGCGATAATCCCGACTAAGCCTCGATGGGACATTTCAACCCTCCCAATACTCATATTTAGACTTAAGATTTGCATTCATTTAGATACATCCGAGCGCGATAGAACTTAGGGTTAATTTAGAAAATCTTGATTAAACCTCGCAACTAGCCTCGGCTAGGTAGAAAGGGTGCCTTAGGTGCAAGCCTCTGCTTTCCATTTTTTCAAATGTGATTCCCGGACCTTTTTCTCTCATTTTTCGTAGATCAGGAGTCGGAAAAAGGGTTTTAAATAATTTTTCTAAAATTTTACTTTTGTTTTGTTAAGCCGATTTTTTCGAGTGACTTGGTACACCCTAACTCAGTACCAAGTGGCGACTCCATTTTAAAATAAAACCCTTTTTCAAAATTAGTTGACCAAAACTGTCGCACTTTTAGTCCCGGCCTTATTTTCTTCTAAAATATCATTTTTTTCTACAAAACACATTTTTCACTAAAAAATCGATTTTATTACACACACACGATTTTTCCAAAGCTTTACCTTTTCCAAATGGGTCACCAGACTAGACCGTTCTTTCGGGACGCGACAATTAATGACCCCACTGTGTGCCATTTCGAGGTGCGACATATAATACTGAATTTTCTAATTCCTCTCTCTTTTACCCCCTTTTAATAATAAAAAATTCAAAAATTTAATCCACAAATTTCCAAAAACAATTAGTCAAACATTTAGTTTCTTGATCATTCTATTACATAAACCAATTTAGAAATACAAAATCTGGGAAAGTAAAATAACATAAAAAAGAAAAAAGAGTAATTAAACCCACTTAATTTGTAACACCCTAGAAAATGCACATATAAGAGACATTTTCTTTTCTTATTTAGGGTTAAGTGTTAACCTTGATTTATTAGTTGGGAGATTTCTTGAGTTAATTAGGTTAATTAGCTAAGATTTTTCATTTTGAAGCAAGAACACTTAAGTACTAAAGTTAGAATAATATTACTTGACCATTTAATTTATATTAGTGTTTAAATTTTGATTAATTTATTCTACTATTTTCTAGTCTTTTGACTACTTGAATTTTAGCTCAACTTTACTCAAAAATTTCACTTATTTTCTTGCTATATTTTCTTTTCCCTTAGCTGAAATTTTTCCTCTCTCTTTTCTTTCTTTCTTGGCCAAAATTCTTTCTCTTTCTTTTCTTTTCTTTGGCCGAAATTCCTCTTATTTTCTTTCTCTTTGGGGCCGGATCTCTCTCTCCCTATTCTACTCTCTTTTTGCTTTAATAATTTGTGTTTTATTAATGTTAGTAGTAAGTGATAAGAAGTTAATGAGTTCCACCAATTAACTTAGTCCAAGTAGTTACTATTGCATTAATAAGATTACTTTTTACTTTACTCTTGTGAGGTTTTAATTGGACCATTTTTTTTCCCATCTTTTCTTCATTTCTTTTTCATTTTTCCTAGCCTATTTCTCCCTCTTTTCACTCTCCCTTGGCCGGCCATACTCCCTCTCTTTTCCTCTCATTTTTTGCTCTCAACTTCTTGGACTATCATCTCTCAAGTGGACACAAATCAACCATAGGAAGTGGACTTCTATCTCTTCTAAGCAAAGTTCTAGGCATATCTAAGGTATTTACCATGAACTTACCTTATTAATTTCATGTTTTAATTAGTTTTTATGCAAGCTTAATACCAAGTTTCTTGTTAATACTACTTGAAGAAATTAGTTAGAACTTGATATATACTTGCTATATAAAGTGTTCTTGTGGTTAGATAGACTAGTATATGGCCTTTAAACCTTGGAAATTTATGTTTTATATGTGGTTTAGTTGAGGATTTAAGATGGAACTCAAGAACACTTAAAAACAGTCATGCTGGACCAGTTTTAGTAAAACTTTCATAACTTGGTATACACAACTTGGATTCGAGTGATTCTTGTTGTTTTAGAAACTAGATTGATAGGGCTTTCCAACGGTATAAGGCTTGCACGGTGGTTCATTGTGTATTAACCGCAGAAAGCTTGCAAAGTTGGCTGAAAATTCGGTTCTGCGTGAAACAGTTTTGGTGAAGAGCCAACTTGGGGGCTGATTTTGAACCTGTTCTAGTTGGAATTTGGATTGATGATCTTCACGAAAGTTGTAGCCCTATAAATGTACTTTAAAACTATGTAATCAGAATTTCTTAGTTCTTAATGGATTGACCCCAGAAATGGCACGAAGTTGGCTGAAAACCAACCCTGTGTAGATTTGAGTGATGATCCTTGGAGTAGGGATTTTGAATTTGAGTGGAATCTTGATTGAATTTGAGTTTAAATTGAACCTAGAAGTTGTAGAACTTGTTGAAATTGGGTTGTTGGATGTTTTCTTGCAGGTTTTAAATTTTTGGGTTAGTCCGGTTATAGGGGAAATGCTGCCGAAATTTCGGTAAAACCTAGGAAATAAAAGTGATTAGGCTATGATTTAAGACTTTATAAGCTGTAATTTAGTGATTTAAGTGTGCAGAAATTTTTGTAGATTAGCTATTAGTGAATTAAACCTTTCCGAGCCAAAACCCTAAAAAGTTAGAAAACCCTAATTTCGAAAACCCTAAACCCTAGGGTAAAACCCTAAGCTCCAAAACCCTAGAAACTTAACCCTAGAAAGACTTGGGGTATTTCTTGAATTTCTTATGAAATTTCTTAGATTCTAGTCAGGGTTTTTACACGATTCTTTCTCGTGAATTTCAGGATCCGGAAGTGGTTCCCGACCTTTCTACGAGATCTTTTCTTAGGCACCAGGTGAGTGTTCTTATGTGTGTGTGATGCATGAAATGCCATGTACTACTTGACATCATTATTTTGATGCATAAAATGAGATGTTATACTTGACATAATTAACTAATGAAATGTGTTATTTGAGGAAAGATGTGTACTTTATCGCATCTATTCCGTAATGTGTTACATACTTTCACTATCTAATGTGTTAATAGTGCTTGTGACTTTCATGATCAATTTTGCTATTTTCCCATGGTTAATCAGACTGGGAGCGTATGGGAGAGATATAAGGTGTTTGGCGGTATTCGGTGTGTGTTACTTGTATATCTGAGTAAAGTCCTGAAAAAGGCTAACTCATGATTGAATTGTATTCTTGATCTTGGACTTCCGAGGCTAACTTCACCGTTACCCCTCGGATAGTCAACCAGAAGCGTTTGGGGTGATATAAGGTGTTGGAGAATATAGGTGCTTGATATTCTTTCCGATAAGAGTTTCATTCCTCAAAGAGGGTAACTCCGGATTGAATTTTACGAGTATGCTAGAACTGAGCTATTATCTCGGTCTAAATATCGTGGCTACATGATCAGTACCTGCTCCTCTACGGTTAAACTTGCTTCCGTAGTTGAGCCCTGTATCCGCCAGTGACTACATGTAAATTAAATGGCTCATATATTGTTTATTTAATTTATTGATTATTTTAATGACCCGAAATCATGAGTGCTTGGTATGATTGCATGAATTGGACATTCACTGGGCTATTATAGCTCATTCCATTTTATTTGTTTTCCTTTACTCAGGTTACTTGATAAATTAAAGCTGGACCCACTGGTTTTCGATTATTATGGATGTTGTAACTATTGTAATAGCCGAACTGTGTTAGGCTATTTTTGTGAAAATCATGTATATTATGACTTGTAAACGTGTGGTATGACTTGTACCTTTCAGTTAAATAATAAGAGTGTATTTTATTTTGTTCCATTTTATTTTAGTTTATTTTATTTTAAGTTAAGTGCGCTCGGTCGTCTGCGTGAGTGCGTGGATCGAGACCTAGCGAGAGCTAGGCAGGCAGTCCGCTAAGCCCTTTGGTGCGCCTCTGGGTAAGGTGGGGCTGTCACATAATTGATCCAATTAATTAACTAATTTGACAAATAAATAAAACAAAAACATAGATTAACAAAACTAACAAACAGATTAGAAAACTAGTCTTCCTTCCAAGCCCCCCAAATTGTTTTTCTTCTCCAGAAGACTCACTCTATCTGTTCTCATCTTTCTCGCTCACTCTCTGTTGTCTCTCTTATATCTCCTTCTCCCCCTGACTTTCTCTTCTCTCTGCCGATTCCCTCTTACTCTAGCTTTCCCTCTCTTAGATTTTCTTCTTCCAGCTCTCTGATTTTGTTCTTTTCTTTTCATCTCTATTCTCTTTCTCCGTTTTCTTTCTTACCGTTTCTCTTAATCCCTCCTAATTTCTCTCTGTTTTTCTTCTAAAATCTCTTCCTCTTTCTCTCGAATTCTCGTTCTCAACCCTCTCTCTCTCTCTCTCTCTCTATTTACTCTCTGTCTCATATCGTTCTTTCTATTTTCTAACCGTCGCGTGGAGGCGACTGTGGTGGCATGATTTTGGGTGATTATGGTTGGATTTTTGGTGCTAATTTGACTGATTGTAAAGGGTGAATATGGGCAGGTTCGAAGAAACAGGGGAAGTGATGGTTTGTCGGTGTTGGTGTGTGGCTGTGTTTTGGTGTTTGACAATATTTTTTCCTTGTAGGTTTTGGTGGAAATTACTGACCTGAGAGGGGTTGTTGATGGTGGTGTGGTTGCAGGGCTAAGCAATGACAGTTTGGGGTCTGATGATTGAAGTGATTATGGGATGGAGGTTGAAATTGGGTATGACGCCGTGGAATGTTACTGTTAGTGTATGCCCTAAAACCAAGTTAGTTTTTGAGATTTTTATTACGCTTATTTCGTATTATACTTATATATGTGGCATTTTCTTTGTCATTTAATACTTGTTATTAATATTACTTGTTTATTTGATAAAGTCCATAGAATATTAACTGTGTGTATAAGAGATTGTAAGAGTTACAATGATGAGACTCTTATTACACATTAAGTTATATTCTTAAATATCCCTAGTCGTAGTATTAATGAGATTGGACATCATTAATATGGGAAGACTAGCACATACTTTGCCTCTACTTATGGTAAGTAGTAGTTGATCTCGTCAATTATGGCGTGGGACACCTAAGCTGGTAATGTGTATGCTTGTTAGAGAACAAGTTCATTGGATTGATCCGCCAAGAGTTGCTATTCATAGTGCTAATGAATTATACTCTTAATGGCAATGGTGTTAGTGATCCTTAGACTTGAGATTACCATAGTATCTTGAGTGTGGATTGCTATGCTTTGACTCTATTGCTCGGTGCTCGTAAAAGAGTAGCCCATACGATAGAGATTGGGCATAGTATGAAGCATGGAAGGATAGTGAGTAATCGATATAGGATTCACCACTCCTTATCATAGGAGAGTATATCCCGGATTGGCCACTTGTTGAAATATGACTTAAAGAATCTTTTGCGCAAAAGTGAAAGTATGACTTGAAAGAGTTTCAAGGTTATACTTTTATGGAAAGTTATATTTTGGGAACAAGAAATCATTAATTAGTCATTTAAAGAGTGGGCACTACACTCTTGGACTAATTGGTATATAGTGTGGTGAAAGGATATTAATTACACGGTAACATTGTCATTGGTAGGTGTAGTCTACCATGATTTTCCTATTCACTTGGGTGGTCATGATGCATTGCTAGACGCCAATCATGATCTATAAGCGCAAATTAATTAATTAGTGAATTAGTGATAAATTAAAGTGTTAATTTATCTGGCTCTTAATTAATTAATTAATGAGTTATAATTTGTACTTATTGCCAACGTGAATGGAACCTAATGGGTCACACACAATAAGAACATGGTCTTTGGGTTAAATTGTTATTAAGATAAGTATATGATACTTATGGGGTTAATTTATGTGATAAATTAACTTAAAGGACTTAATTATAAATATTCTAAGTCTTGATGGAAATTAGTTTCCTAAAAGGAATTAAGAAGCTATTTGGTTTCCTTTTAGAATAGGTTTCCTAAAGGAATAGGATTAGCTTAAGGTAAGCTTCCTAAACCTTCTTGGTTTCCAATTGCTCTTGTTTCCTTAAAGACTAGGATACTACATCTATAAATAAGTTCATGCCTTGACTCTTGATTGATTGATGAAAACACAAGATAAAATTTAGAGAGAGAAAAATTGAGAGAGGCGTGTTTTCTCCCAAGAAAAATGCCACACCCTCTTCTCCCTAAGGGTTAGGGTTTTGTCTTCCTCCTCTTCTTGTTCTTGTGTTCTTCATGATATTCAAGGGAGCTAGCACTCAAAAGGCAAGGCAAGCAAGCCCAAAGGTTCCTAAAGATCATGTTCGTGTGGATACTGTTGGAGGCTCAACACTTGGAGGGCTTTTCATGGTAGATCAACACCTTCATCGAATAGGATCTTGCCCTTTGAAGCATAGAAACCTTCTATGCTTGAGGTATTTGTGCTAAACACCCTTTAATCGTATAGATTACATCAAAGAGATCCATGGCTAAGGTAATAAATTTTTAAATTTTCCGCTGCGTTACTCCCCTTATTACCTTACAGTTACAATGGTTGTGGCTATTGATTTTTTTTTTTTTTTGTGCAAGTGGAAATTGGCTAGCTGGGCCATTGACGGTGGCAAATTGCTGGTGGCCTTGCTAGTCTTTGGGTGATGTTAGTTGAGGGTGGTGGAACTGTTGGTGGAATGGATTTGGTTGGCCTGCTGTGGGTCTTTTGGTGGCTTCACGATGGTGAGTTTAGGGGATTTTAGGTGATTAATGGTGGCTGTATTGGTGGTTGGTGGGTGGCTCAGGGGAGTTGAAAATGATGATTTGAGGGGGCTGTTTGGTGTATTTGTAACGGCTAGTTTTGACTTGGTGTGTGTGGTATTGGTTTGTACGTCTGGTTTTGCCAAGTGATATTTGGGCTGTTGGTTTTTTGGTTGCAAGGGCAGAGGTTTTTGGTTATTAGGGGTGAAGGTGAAGGCAGGGGAGGGACTAATAGTGAGGTTGAGCTGTTGGCGAAGTAGCTTTGACTGATGGTTGAGGTGAGAATCTGGTGGATGAAAGCTGGGAGAAGACAATCGTGAAGATGGATGGTGGCTGTTGTCGGACTGAGAAGAAGTGGGACTGGGGTAGTGGGATTGAGTTCTGGTGGAAGTCAGGAGGTAGAGAATAGTGGGATTGATGTTCACAGTAGTAGAAGACGAGGACAATCAGTGAGGAACAAAAACCCAGAAATTAAAAAGAAAAGGCAAGAACCATAAAAATCCAACCAAAATCCAATCAAAATTCAAACAATTCTAGACTTTAGTTTTGTTTCTTTGTACTTCTAATCAAATTCTCATAGCAAAAATGGAAGCAAAATGAATAAAAAACTAAAACAGTTAACTAAGATATATTACCTTTTGAAGTTGGAGACCAACTGATGATGATGAAGATGAACAGCGACAATAGCTTTTGATACAATAGCTCAAGTGTGTGCCTTTTTGTGGTGAACTATGTGTTTTGATTTTTTTTTTCTTGATAAAAGTGTGTGTTTTTAGGGTTTTTGACTTTTCCTTCTCTCTTTTTTACGATTATAATGGGGGTATTTATAGTGGTAGTTGTCTTGGTCTCCAAGAATACTACAAAATAACAAAAATGTCACCGGTAATAATAATTTTAATTTTATTTAAAAAAATATTTTTAATCCAAAAAAATAAAAAATTAGTACAAAGAAATGACAGTAAATTCCAAAATTTGCCGCAGTAGATTTCAAAATAAAAGTTAGAGCTTAAAACTGGTCAAAATGCGTTCGGGGTGTGAAATGACGATTTTGTCCTGGACAACAAAAATACACAGAAATTGGTGAAAATTTACCAAAAATTAAAAATAATCCTAAAACACTACAAAATGCATTTATGACTCAAAAATTGGTGAAAAATGCATTAAAAATGTGAAATGATGATTTTGCCCCTAGATGCAGAAGTTATAGAAAAAATAGCAATCAGTCTCTGAAAAAATCAAGAAAATTTAGAAACATGCTTAAAAAATTAAAAAAATAAATTTGGGACCTGAAATGAGTGAAAATGGTGTTCACGAGGTGAAATTACCATTTTTCCCTTATGCTGGTAAAATATAAAAAGAATACCAATTAAATTCGAAAAATCACAAAAAATTAAAAAATACGTATGAAAGTAAAAATATGAATTTAAAAACCCCAAAGCTAATGAAAAAATATTTACAGGTTGAAATTACTATTTTGCCGCTCCGAGATTATTGATTTTGTTCCCCCTTTTTATTAAAAAATTAGAAATTGACCTCAAAAATATAAGCACCTCTCCAATGTTTAAAAAATAAATGGTGTGTCAAAATTTGGTATCTACAATTGGCAAATACAAGGATCCAATTTGGTGTGACATTGTTCCGATGCAAGCTTGCCACATACTGGTAGGTCATGCTTGGCAATTTGATAGGAAGGTACTTTATGATAGGTACAAGAACAAGTACTCATTCACTTTGAACAACAAGAAGACCTCACTAAATCTTTTGACACCATTTGAAACACATGCTAACCAAGTAAGAATAGCTTAGGAGTTTAAGTTGAGAGCTAAAGAAAAAAGTGCTCTTGAATGGACAATTGGGAATGAGTCTGTGCAAAACAAGAGTGAAAATTGCAAAAGCACAAGTTGCATGAAATCTGAGAAAAAGTGAATACAAAAGTGTCTTTCTTGTGAGGGCTACATCTCTTGTACCAATATACTTTAAAGAAGAAATCTATTTTGCTAACTCAGTTAACCATTATTTTCCTATTATTTTTGTGATGATTTTGCAACTGATTTTCAAGAGAATATGATGTGACCTATGCTTTACTTGCGATGTAAACCACAATGCAAAGGACTCAGGATCAATTGGGAATTGTGTATGGTTTGAAAAACCTCAACCCGTTGATGATTTGCACCAACAAACCTGTGGTATGATTGTTTTTGGCACCACAATCAAGCTGAACTTAGTTGATAAAGCCTTTGAACACCTTAAGAGTAACCTAACATATTCAAGAAACCCTTGGAAAAACCAAAGAGAAACTCTCAATTTTATTCATCATTATTAAATTGTCTCCTGCCACATATTCAGCCTTTTAATAGGTCTAAGTAGTGTAATTCAATAGAAAAGGAAATAATTTGATAATTAAAACCTATCGAAACTCTAAAACTAGTCTTAGCTTATCATGCCTAACAAACTTTAAAAGTTACAACTTTAAAAGTAGGTAAAAAAGCTGAAAATTCGTCCAAGAAGCGTCAGTTCTAGCTCCATATTCCGGTGCATGAAAATGAAAATGAGCCACGGGAATCAAAGCGAACATTTGGATCATTCCCACACCTCATTCCCATGCACGAGAATCATCAGAATGTTATTCTACTTGATTTCCCATTGCTACTTTCTGTCCCTTCCTGTGCTTGATTCTCGTTCGCAAGAATGATGTGTGGGAATCCTCAGAACCGCTCAAACTTTGGATCTGAGCATAGTTGAAGCAAATTAACACACTTGCAGTCTACTTTAGCCAATCCTTCAATCTTCTTTCCCTTTTCTTGTTCTTGGACAGCAAGTACAATGCTTGAAGTGCTTCTTTCAGCTTCTTGGCTTTAGATCTAATGATTGGATTCGTTGGTACTCTAACAACTTGATCATCCATAGCATGAATAACAACTTCTTCTCTTGAGCTCACATCAGAATACACACGCTATGTGTTGTTTATGTATGAAAGAACATATTGTCATAGAGAGTCCTTTAATGAGCAAATCTATGAAGGAGGATGAGTTAATTGACAAAGGATCTTTGCTTAAATGCCATCACCATTTGAGGCCATTTGTATAATTTGTTTGATTGGTGGCAAGAATTACTTTATTATCATCATTTATGTTGTTCTATTCTGCACTTTAATTTTAGGTTGCATGTTTATTTTGTTGGTACAAGGCTGTAGTGCCCCGAAATGACACACTGTGGGGTAGTCAACTATCTCGTCCTGAAAAGAAGGTCCTGTCCAGTGACCCATTTCAAAATAAAAGTTTTTTGAAAAAACCATGCGTGTGTGATAAAAATTGAGTTTTTAGTAAAAAAATGTGTTTTCAAAAAAAATGGTATTTTAAAAGAAAGTAAGGCTGGGTGTCGTGCCCCGAAATGACACATAGTGGGGTCATTGACGGTCGCGTCCCGAAGAGACGGTCCGATCCGATACCCTTTTTCAAAAATAAAGGTTTTTGGGAAAAACCGTGCGTGTGTGATAAAAATCGAGTTTTTAGTAAAAAAATGTGTTTTTTAAGAAAAGTGGTATTTTGAAAAACAAAAGAAGGCCGGGACTAAAAAAATGCAACAATTTGGCCAAATGATTTGAAAAAGGGTTTTATTTAGAAAAATGTAGTCACCACTTGGTACTAAGTTAGGGTGTACCAAGTCACCCAAAAAATTGTTTAACAAAACAAAAGTAAAATTTTTAAGAAAAATATTTAAAACCCTTTTCCGACTCTAGTCTACGAAAAAACGAGAGAAAAAGGTTTGGGAGTCACATTTGAAGAAAGGGAAGGCAAAGGCTCACGCCTAAGGCACCCTTTCTATCTAGCCGAGGCTAGTTGCGAGGTTTAATCAAAATTTCCTAAATTAACCCTAAGTTCTATCGCGTTCGAATGTATCTAAATAAATGCAAATCCTAAGTCTAAATGTGAGTATCGAAAGGGGTCGGAATGTTCCGTCAAGGCTTGATCGAAATTATCACTATTAATTGTGAAACCCGAGTCGAGGCCTCAAGGGAGTCACGAGTGTGAATGCAAAATGAAATGCAAAAAGAAGAGAAGAAAAGAAAATTAATAATATAGATAATAAGTGGGGATGCAACATAATGGGTACGGGGGACTAATATCTCGTGACTGAATGTTTCTACTCATGGAGGGGGGAACGGCATGTACGCCACCACTTCCCACGTGAGTAGGCGACTATTTATAGTCAGCTCACACAAAATGACCTAAATTCTAAGTGAGATGCAACTCAGATTTCATGCATTTGAAGGTGTCAAAAATAAATAAATAAATAATAGTAATAATAGTAATAAAAATCATGCAAAATGGAAAGAAAACTAAAAATGTGTGAAGTGGGATGTAAAATGCACATGAGTGCACCTAACACTAAAATGACTTAAGGGTCTAGCGTTGGACTAGCCCTTTCTAGGGATTCCCACTAGCGTTGGACTAGCGGGGAGCAATGAAGCCACAACTAGCGTTGGACTAGTGTGGTGACGGAATAACATAAAACATGAATTAAATAGTAAAGCGTGAATTAAAAGCAAATTAATCATATAAAGACATATAAAGCCAAGTAGAAGCATATAACACATAGGCATAATATTTAAATGCAAAATCCTAATGAAAGCGGTAAAGCAAATAAGCACGTAAGCACGCAAAAGCACACAAGCCCTAGCTATTACATTGGGGAAGTTAGCTATAATTTTAAAGGGGAGAAAAAAAATAAAAACAACCTGTCTATTACACTAGCTATCTAAATACAAAATTTTTGCTAAAAATATGAGAAATATTATCTAACTATTACATCAACTAACTAAATACAAAAATATTACACTTCTTGCCAAAATAATAAAATTTGAATTTAAATATCATAAAATAAATAAATACGCAAAAAGCATGTAAAATAAAATGTAAAAATAAAAATAAAATAAGATATATATAAAGAAACATGCATAAAGGCACATTGGGGCACATAAAGGTGAAATTAATGAGAAATGGATATACCTCTTTGAAGATCCGATACAAATACTTAAGAAAATGAACACACACGTCAATGTATCACGATATAAAGAAATAAAAGCTAAAAACATAAAATACTAACATGATTAGGCTAAAGATGTAGATTCTATGACACTAAAGGTTTAAAAAAAACAAATTCACAAAAATCTAGGGGCCAAATTGTGAATTTAAGCTTATTAGAGGACCAAAAGAAAGTAATTTCAACGAGCATTGGGGCATAATTTGGAATGAATTAGGACTTAACTATGAAAGACTAAATCTAGGGGGGGTCAATCCATAATAAATAGGGACTGAATTGTAAACAACAAAAAGTCTTCTAAGGTATATCAATAACATTAAGAAAGTAAAAGGACTCAAACACAGATGTGTTACTTTATGAGAGAGAAGAAAAAGAAAGAAAAAATAAATAAATATGCCAAAATAAATTAAACTAGATTAATTAATTAAATTTTCAATTAACCAAATTAAATAATGACTCAAACAGTTAAATTAAACTAACTTAGGAAGAAATTAAATATTAATTAAACTGAACAAACATAAAGATAAAACAGCGAAAAAAATCCCAACACCCAATATCGGTTCTCTACTTCCAGAAAATCCAAGAACTCTCCCTACCCAAACCTTCTTCACCCAATCTGAAATCCCCTCTTTTTCCTTCTTTCTTCCTCACTCATCTCACTCACTCTGTCTCTCTCTCTATCTCTATCTCTCTCAGATTCTTTAACTCTGCTCTTTCTAATCTCACTCTTTCTCTCTTCTCTCATTCTTCTCTTCTCGTTCTTCCAGTCTCTCTAGTCTGCCTCTCTTTCTATTTCTCTCATTTGAATTATGTTTCTCCTCCCTTGCTTTTATTTTTTTCCTCTCTCTATGCCCTTTTTCTTCTGGTCTACTCTCTGACTCCCTCTCTGTCTCTCCTCTGCTTTTATTTTTGCATTCCGATTTCCCTCACTACTCATTCCCTCTCTAAATTGTGAAATTAACTTCTGAATTTGGATTGTGAGCGGTGAGATGGTGGATAGTGGGCTGGTGAGCTACCTGTTGCTGATGACTTCATGAAATTGAGGCAGAGCTGTGATGATTACTCGTGGTAATTGGTCGTGGCAGGCGGATTTGGGTGGTGTTTGTGCGTGGATTATGGTGCTAGATGGTGGACGCGATAAGTAATTGGAACGATTGGAGGCTGTGATTTAGTGGCCATGGTGTGGGTTTCATTTTGGTTGTTTGTTCTTTGTTGTTTTGTTGTGTTTTTCTTTGTAGGTGATGGGTCATGGTGACTGTGATGATGGGAAGTAGTGGTCTTTGGGTGGGAACTGGTGGTGCAAGGAAAGGTGCAAGTGGTGGTACTTAGGTGGAAATGGTGGAGGTTCGACTGGAGGTTTGATGATGATGGTTTTGTGTTTATGGGGATGGTTTGTGTTTATGGGGCTGGTTGGTGTGTCTGTGTGTTTGATGCTTACTAGGTGTGTGTGCAATTGTGCTTGAGTGACTGTGTCACTAGAATGGTGTGATTAATGTGTGTATCTGTATGTGTAAATGTGTGTTTTGGCTATCTGTATATGTGAATGTGTGTATGTTTTGGCTCTGTGTGTATGCTCGAGGGAGGACTGCCAATGGTAATTGCTGATTATGGTGAACGAAGATGGAAATTGAGCTTCAGACTGTGATTGTGGTTATTTGAGGATTCCGGTGATGATTGACAGATTGGTGGTGATGGGATGAATACTGGGGATTGATGAAGATTTTTGGGTGGCCCACGGTGGATTGGGGAAAACTGGTTGGGGATGAGGATGTGGGTAATTCTGGGGTGAATTGGTGCTTTGGTAGCTGATGCTAGTTGTTTGTTGATGGTGGAATGATTGAAAATTGAGAGGTCGCGATGGATGGGTTGGGTTGGTGGCTTAGACTGATAGATGATGGAAGAAAGGAGGTAGAGGAGGTTGTGGCAGTGGTGGTTTTTGGTTGGTGGAGGTGGAAATTCTGGTGGCTGCAGGGGATGGGTTGTGATGATTTCTGGGTATTGGTTGGTTGTTTTTCTGGTAGTTTGTGGTTGGTGGAGGTGGAAAGAGGGATGCTGGTGGCTTGTGGTGGAGTAGGAGGTGATTGTTTACTGGTGGCTCTTGGATGAAGACTGTGGTTGATTGGCAAAGATTTAGTGGAGTTTGTTGGTTTTGTGATCGTCTGTTGGCTTGGAGCTTTGACAGAGGAGGGTGGTGGTTGAATGGTGGTGATGAGTGGAGAGGCGGTGGCGGAGGAAGGAGAGAGATGGTGAGAGAGAGAGAGACACCAGATGAAGAAAACCCAAACCCAAAAAATGAACCCAGAAGCAAAATAAATTTAACCAAAATTCCTAAATAACTAAATGCCAATAACCAGATTAATATAGAAAATGAAAGAAAGAAAAAAAAAAGAAAAAAAATGAATCAAACAAGAAGAGAAGTTAAGAATTCACCTTTTGAAACTTGGAAATCAATCTAATGGTGAACAGTAACTTGGGTCGATGAACAGTGACGAATCTTGAGGTTGAAGACGATGAACAGTAAAAAATTGAGAATGGATATGTGTGTGTTTTTTTTTGTGTGTCAATTGTGTGTTTTAATCTTTAAAGCATAAAACCAAAAGTGTTTTTAGGGTTTTTTATTTTCTCCCCCTTTTCTTTTTGATTTAAAGGAAGTATTTATAGGGTTAGTTGTCTTGGTCACCAAGAATACTACAAAATAATAAAAACGCCACCGGTAATAAAAACTTTAATTTTATTAAAAAAATATTTTAAATCAAAAAAATCAAGAATTAATACAAAGAAATGACAGTAAATTTTAAAATTTGCCAAAAAATTGAAAGTAGATTTCAAATTAAAGATTAGAGCTTAAAATTGATCAAAAACGTGCCCGAGGTGTAAAATGACAATTTTGCCCCTGGACGACTAAATACATAGAAAATAGCTATTGGCCTAAAAAAATTATCAAAAAATTAAGAACAAGCTTAAAACCCTAAAAAATGCATTTATGACTCAAAAATTGACGAAAAATGAATTTGAACTGAAAAATAACGATTTTGACCTTGGACAATGAAAATTCGCAAAAAAATAGCTATTGACCTCGAAAAATTACCAAAAATTAAAAATAAGCTTAAAACCCTAAGAAATGAATTTATGACTCAAAAATTAACAAAAAATGAATTTAAACTATAAAATGATGATTTTACCCTTGAATGCAGTATTTACAGAAGAAATAGCAATCGTCTCTGAAAAAATCAAGAAAATTTAGAAACATGCTTAAAGAATTAGAAAAATAAATTTGGAACCTAAAATGAGCTAAAATGGTGTTCGCGAGGTGAAATTATCATTTTTCCCTTGTGCTGGTAAAAATATAAAATAATACCAATTAAATCCAGAAAAATCATAAAAAAATTAACAAATTCATGTGAAAGTAAAAAAAAATGAATTTAAAAACCCCCAAAGCTAATGGAAAAAATATTTACAGATAAAAATTGCTATTTTTCCCCCAAGATTATTGAAAAATTAAAATTTGGCCCAAAAAAAATATAAACATGCCCCCCGATGTTTGAAAATAAATGGTGTGTCAAAATTTGATGTCTACACAGGCAATTATGCTTTACATCTAGTTCATTTTGATTTGCCTAATATCTTCTGTTTTAGGGTTCTTACTATGTTAGTTAATCAAATTTTAGATATTTTGAAGTATTTATTTACATGATTCTTCTTTCTGTCTCGTGCATTCAAGTGTCTTAGTAAGACATGAAATTTGTGTTTTAGAGTCTATATTGCATAGTGAATTTAGGAGAGTTATTTATGTTGTCCATTGTTCACAATTTAATGATTTGCCTCTTAGTGCATCGTTGCATATTGTTTTTAGGGTTTACTTTCTTATTCACATGTTTGTGCCATAATGTATCCTTATGTTTTAGTCCTAGTTCATGTGTTTAGAGATTATGCACATAGGAAGGAGTTTGTTGTTTTGAGACATGAGTTAATTTTTGTAGTCTCATTATATATTTTTGAGTTTTATATTGTCGCATTCTTAAGGACATTGATTTTTGGCATCATTTTGTTAATCCATTCATAGAGAAAGTGGAGTTTCTTAAGTCAATGAGTTAAGTTCACAAGTTGAGTATGCTAACTTATCTAGAAATTCTATTGTTTCTTATGTTGCTCTATATGCTATAGATGATTCGAGGACGAATCTTTTCGAGGAAGGAGGGAATGATAGAGACCAAGGAGTTTCCATAGAGGGTTCAATGCAGAGAGATTCATTGCAAGGGCTTGATGGACCAATGGCATGTGCTAGGGCAAAGAAATTAAACCAAGCTTTGCAAAAATTACTTATGGATTTGAAAGAGGAAATTCATTGGACCAAGGCTCACAAATTCCAAGAATGATCAACCATTTGTGTTCTAAACTAGTTGAACAATCCAGGCAAGGAATAGAGGTGAAAGCCTATCCATGGGCTGTACCCTCGTCGTGGGTTGAGGGGTGCAAGTACCATTAGAAGTATCACCGTGGCCAGTAAGGGTTCAGAGCCAAACCCATGGTTATAGTCGCACCACAAGTTCCTGCAGCGGCTACCATCAGAGAACAAGTCGCGATCAGAAGGTGACCAGAACCCACGGCATGAAGCCATGCCACGGGTCGTGCCATCATGATCCTCAGAGAATTCAATCGTGTTTTTCATCATGTGTTTTCAATTGTTTAACAAGTTGTAACCTTCATGGTAGGTTATTTACGATAGGTAGCTACTAGTGCAAGTTTCCTATTAGGATTCTCTTCTCTTTTATTATTTTGTTTGGTTTAAGACTATTTAAAGGCTACCTTGGACAACTTTTCATAATCAGACTATTCGTCAATTTTTGTGAGACTCATTTGAGTGTTTTCTTGGTTATTTGCCAATTAATAACTACTTTTTGGTCTTATCAAGTTAATTTTGTGGCAACCAAAAACCCTAACTGATACGTGTGTGGTGACACCCGTCTCAAGGTCCTCAAAACATGGCAATGGAGCATGGAAGATGGCCCATTTAACATCTACTCAAGGTATCAAGAGCTGGTGGTCACGTCTAAGGTCAAAAGTGCGAGGCAGGATCTTCAACAGGCGAGATCAATATAGCGGAGCCTTCTGTTGGCATCCACAAGTCCTATCTGCGTGCAGATAGGACCAAAAACCAAACTTCCTCCAACGCTACAATCTGTTCGAATCCACGAATCTTATCCGCACACGGATAGGGGCAGACTTTGCGAATTTATAATTTTTTGAGTTTTTATTTAGTTTTTTGAGTTGTAATAAGCTACAAACTTTGTGTATTAGTTTCTTAGGTATTTTATGCTTATGTCTAGTTATTGTTAGGGTTTTCATTATGTTATGATGAATGATGAATTAATCAATGAAATTGGTTTTTCTCTCTTTGAGGGGTTTCGTGAGTTCTTGAGATGAGAACTTTTTCTGCCTTTTCAAGAGTATTTCTTGTGAGGAAATACCTTGGGTGTTTATCAACAAGTTTGATAAGGGTCTTAGGTTTCTTCATAGTTTCATTTCAATCAACGGGTTTGGTTGGGGTTAAACTATTCTTAGATAATTTAATTCAATTCTACGGGAGGTGTTGCATTTGGTTATCACCTGATCTTCAAGATGGTTCTTTGGGGAAGATTCTTGGGCGAAGGTTCGAGGGTTTAGGACTGCCGTCATCCTAGGGTCCCCAATTCTCCATCAATTGGTATCAGAGTTATTAGATTTTGAAAGAAAATCAAGTTTTTCGTTGTGTTTAACCCACTTGGGTATATCTCTTTTGTTGTCAATCAACTTGGATATATATTTTTTATTTTTTGTTGCGTTATTTTTGGGATAAAGATTCGATTTTTCTTGAATCAAAATTGTATTCTTTTGTGGGTTGATTGTCAAAAAAAACGCATCACTGTTCACCATACTATAGCATCATTGTTTAGGCGACGATACTGCTCATCACTGGAATTATTGTTTGCGCAGCTGTTCACAACGAATTTTTCTTGAATTTTTTTTTATTTGAATTTTGTATTTTTTGAGCTAGTTGTGTTGTTAAAAGAAAAAAAAAAGAGAGAAGAAAAAAAGAGGGTTGTAAGATTGGAAGAATTCCTGTGAGAAAAAGACAAAAATAGTGAGATCTTCATAAAAGCCAAGAATTTGGAGAGTATTTTTCAATTTTCGTAGGCTTTTGGAATGAATAACGAAGATCTTAATCCATTAGTTCATGAACTCCAAAGAGGCATCAAGGCAAACAGAGATAGTTGGGATGCCAAGAGATCGAGTGGCAAAAGGAGCCATTCCAAATCCTCTACGAAGGCGGTTAATGATGAATATGGCTATGAGAGCTTTACTTCAAGGAGGAAAGACAGGTCTTCGAAATCCATATTTTCTAGGAAGCATCGTTTTGATTCGTCAATATGGGATGAGATGAAGGATCGATATGCATCTTTAATGGAGGAGGTACAGAAGTTTGTGGACAAATTTGAATCACAAATTGTTGCGCCAAGGGAAAAGCAAAATCAAGAAGTCCATGAGGAGAAGCATCAATCAACTGTGGAACTTGAAGTTGAAGAACGTCCACAACCAATGGAGACACATATTGAGGTAGAAAATGAAGCACCAATGGAGGAAGAGCTACCAAGTGTTGAACAATCCCTTGTGATCGTACCTTGTTACTTATCTACCATGGGCGATGATTCGAGGACGAATCCTTTTAAAGAGGGGGAGTTTGGTACGTGTGTGGTGACACCCGTCTCAGTTATAGAAGACTCACCAATGGATATCATCATCCTATGCAATTTGGAGATCTCAAGGTGCTCAAAACATGGCAATAGAGCATGGAATATGGCCCATTTAGCATCTACTCAAGGTATCAAGGGCTAATAGTCACGTCTAAGGTCAAAAGTGTGAGGTAGGATCTTCAACGAGCGAGATCAACACAGCAAAGCCTTCTATTGGCATCCACAAGTCCTATCTGCACGCGAATAGCAGGCACGGATAGGACCAAAAACCAAACTTTCACCAGTGCTACAATCTGTTCGAATTCGCGAGTCTTATCCGTGAGCGGATAGCCAACGCGAATAGTAGCAAACTTTGCAAATTTATTGTTTTTCAAGTTTTAATTTAGTTTTTTGGGTTGTAAT
This sequence comes from Mitragyna speciosa, assembly GCA_024721245.1. Lineage (NCBI taxonomy): Eukaryota > Viridiplantae > Streptophyta > Magnoliopsida > Gentianales > Rubiaceae > Mitragyna > Mitragyna speciosa. The sequence goes on from JAMWEH010000926.1 coordinate 26,822, forward strand.
AAGCTACAAACTTTCCATATTAGTTTCTTAGGTATTTTATGCTTATATATGTCTAGTTATTGTTAGGATTTTCATTATGTTATGATGAATGATGAATTAATCAATAAAATTGGTTTTTCTCTCTTTGAGGGATTTTGTGAGTTCTTGAGATGAGAACTTTTTCTGCCTTTTCAAGAGTATTTCTTGTGAGGTTATACCTTGGGTTTTTATCAACAAGTTTGATAAGGGTCTTAGGTTTCTTCATAGTTTGGTTTCAATCAACAGGTTTTGTAGGGGTTAAACTATTCTTAGATAATTTAATGCAATTCTGCGGGAGATGTTGGATTGGGTTATTGCCTGATCTTCAGGATGGTTCTTTAGGGAAGGTTCCTGTGTGAAGGTTTGAGGGTTTTAGGAGTGCCGTCATCCTAGGGTCCCCGATTCTCCATCACTAACTTGGAGTTTTCTTTCGTGTTTGATCAAGTTCTTAGAGTTGTTAGGTTAAAAATATTGGATTCGCTCAAATTGGTCTAGTTTAGCTATTCTAAGTTTGTGTTCCTTATAGAAGGCCAATTTGAAGCAAAGCAACTCTACGTCTTGTTTGCTTTGGTTTACAAATCAAAGTTGGACAAGAGTTTAACTAGTTGCAAACCAGACTTTCAAGCAATCTTGGCGTCATCATAGCTTAGCACCTATCCGATAGGTTTAAGCCATTTTCTATTTTCCTTTCTTTTGATTTGTCAAAATTTTCTACATTTATGAGTGCATGAGAGGGAAAGAGAGGAATGCAACCAGTCCAATGCTGTCAAAACTCCGTCAAAAGGCGAGATAGGTCGGCGACATGAGAAGAAATGGATAGCTGCCATGACTGTAATAGTCACAAAATAATATGATAAAAAATATTCACATAGAACAATTTTAAATATAATTTTATTTTAAATATGTCATTTGGTTTGATTTTTTACCACTATGCAATCTAAGTAGGCGAATATTTTTTCCCTCTCTTTTCAAATTTTATGTTCCGTCAAATTAAAGGTTATATATTGTTAGTGTATGCCCTAAAACCAAGATGGTTTAAAGGTGTTTTGTTTTACACTTATTTATGTTATATTTATCCATGTGGTATTTTTTCTTTATCATCTATACTTGTATTTCCATGTTACTTGTTTGATTGATAAAGTCCTTAGAATATTGACTGTGTATTAGAGATTGTAAGGATTACAATTATGAGACTCTAATACATAAAGTCATATTCTTAAATATCTCTAGTCATAGTATTAATGAGATTGGACATCATTAATACGGATAGACTAGCACATACTTTGCCTCTACTTATGGTAAGTAGTAGTTGATCTCATTGACTATGGTGTGCGTGACACTTAAGCTAGTATGTGGATGCTTGTTTGAGAACAAGTTCATTGGATTGATCCGCCAAGAGTTTCAACTATAGTGCCAATAGTTGAACTCTTAATGGCAATGGTGTAAGTGATCCTTTGACTTGAGATTACCATAGTATCTTGAGTGTGGATTGCTATACTTTGACTCTATTCCTCGGTGCCCGTAAAAGGGTAGCTCATAGGTTAGAGATTGGGTATAGTTTGAAGCATGGAAAGATAGTGAGTAATCAATATAGGATTCACCACTCCTTAATAGGAGAGTATATCCCTTAATGGCCACTTGTTGGAAATATTAACTCATAAATCTTCTGTAGAAGTGATAGTATAACTTGGAAGTAGTTTCAAGATTATACATCATGGAGAGTTATATTTCTGGAACAAGAAAATATAAATTAGTCATTTAAAAGTATGCACTATACTTTTAGACTAATTGGGATATAGTGTGGTGAAAGGATATTAATTACACGGTAACATTGTCATTGAAGGGTATGGTCTACTATATGACTTTCTTATTCACTTGGGTGGTCATGATGCATTGCTAGACGCCACTCATGATCTATAAGTATGAATTGATTAATTAGTGAATTAATGATAAATTAAAAGTGTTTAATTTATGTAGCTCAATTAATGAGTTATAATTTATACTTATTGCCAACGTGAATGGAACCTAATGGGTCACACACATAAAGAACAAAATCTTTGTGTTAAAATGTAATTAAGATAAGTATGAGATACTTATGGGGTTAATTTATGAGATAAATTAACTTAAAGGACTTATTTATAAATATTCTAAGTCTTGCAGGAAATTAGTTTCCTAAAAGAAATAAAGTAACTAATTGGTTTCCTTATGGAATAGATTTCCTAAAGGAGAAGGATTAGCTTAAAGTAAGTTGCCTAAACCTTCTTGGTTTCTAATTAGCTTTATTTCCTAAAAGATTAGATTACTTCCTCTATAAATAGGTTCATGCTTTGACTCTTGAATTATTATTATTGCAGCACAAAAGAAAACTAGTGAGAGAAAAATTGAAGAGAAAAAGTCACGCCTCTTTCTCTCTCTAGGCGTCTCTCTTTCTCTCTCTCCTAAGGGTTAGGTTTTTCTTCTTCTTGTGTTCTTAATAATTCAAGGGAGCTAGCACTCAAAAGTCAAAGCAAGCAAGCCTATAAGGTTCCCAAAGAAGTTGTTCGTGTGGATATCGTTAGAGGCTCTACGTTTGGAGGGCTTTTCGTGGTAGATCTAACATCTTCTTCGAAGGATCTTTGCCTAGAAGCATAGAAATCTTCTGTGCTTAAGGTAATTTTCATGCAAAACCCCTTGTTAATCATATAGATATGTCAAAGAGATCCATGGTTAAGGTAATAAATTTTTATTTTTCCGCTGCGTTACCTATGCTATTACCTTACATATAATTCGCTATTGGTGATATAAGAAAAAAAAAATCAAGGCTTCTCCAGATTATTGTAGCATTTTTAGGTATATGTATGTGTGAGAAAATGAGGTAGTTGAAAAATGTTTCTAAAAACTAGTTTCCAAAAAATAATTAACCAAGCAAAGCCCAAATTTTAGTAAATTTAAATTTCACTCCTTCTATCCCAAATTAATTGTTTAATTTGACATGAATATTAAAATAGTAAGAGACAAAAGCAATAATTTATATAGTTAATAGAAAATACACGAGGTCCAACATATTAGTTAAATTGAAATGTAAGGTGATATCGAGGGCATATAGACTCTGCTACATAGTGCAAAAATATTTGAAAAAATAATATTTTGGATTTTAAACTTTCTATTCTAGAAAAGTGAACATTATTTTGTGACGAATTCAAAAGACAAATAAGACATTCAATTTGAGACAGGGTTAAAATTTTAAAGATACTAAATTAGAAATTCTAGAACTTAAAATAAATAATTTAGAAAATATGTGTTCATATTTTTATAATATCATCAAGAGAAAATTTTATCCAAGTCTTTAGGAACTGTATGTTTTCTTGAAATATAGTCTGAATAGTACTTTTGAGTAGAACTAAAAATCAAATTTTACTTAATTAGTCTTCGACTATCAGTGATATGTTAATTTTAATAAAATAACAATATAACTTTCATTTCAATTTTAGTTTAATGGATGTTTAAATTTAATTTTGTTAATTAGATCATATTTTGAAGAAGAAATTATGATCCATTTGCAGTCATATATTCATAATCCTCATAACCTATATTCATAATCCTCATCTCAATTGTTATTATACTTATTATCGTGATGTTTCAACTCACCCATTGTGTTAAGAAATTAAAAAACTATAAGTAAATTTTCCTATTTAGAAAAAATTCAAATTTATTGATAAATTAACATAATATAAGTTTCCCATTTAGATAAAAATGCAATTGTTCAATGAACAATTTTCCTAATTTTCCTATTATGCATACCTATATAATCTAAAATTGGAATAGCAACAACTATCACAACCAATTTATTAGATTATGCAAATTATCAAAGTAAAATGTAGTAGTCAGGTACCATGATCTACAGGTGAAAAAGGTACTATGATAATTGGATGCTGAGTGTGAGAAGTGTTGCAGAAAATCATATTGGATGGATCTTATGAAATGGTAATGTGAATTTTTGGTTTGATAATTGGTTGGGAACGGGGTCACTGGCATCTAAATTAACAAATGCTTCAGATCACATGATTAGTGATTTTGTGGTGGAAGAGAATTGCAACATGGACAAACTACGGTGTTGGATTCCATCAAATGTTCGCATGCAAGAGCCCGCCTTCTTCTTCTGAGCCTGATTTGATGATTCGAATGCCAAATCAATTAGGTATTTTTTTCTTCAAAGTCAGCATTTGATATTTTTTCAAATTCATTGCAATAATTCTTTTGTTTGGAAATCCATTTGGCCTGAGAAGTTTCCTGTAAAAATTTCATTTTTTATCTTGAGATTACTAAGAAATAGACTTCCTTTGGATTCTGTGTTGAGGAAATTTGGTATATATGGTGCTTCAAAATGTTATTGTTGTTCTAATGCGAGTGAAGAGCACTTGGATCATATTTTTTGCACGGAAGAAATTGTTTCATGGGCATGGAAAATTTTTGGTTGTTGTGCTGGGATGAATTTTGCAGCTAAATCGATGAGGTTGAAGATTATGGGATGGTGGTTTGTTAAATGGAAAAATAAATTTCTGCAATTTGTTCATCAAATTACTCCTGTATTCAATTGCTGGCATTTATGAAAGGCAAGGAACCAGGCTGTATGGGAGGGGTTAATGGTATCTCGGGAGGAAATCTGTCACAAAGTTTTTCTTGATATACAGGATATCTTTAACTTACAGTTTCCCCAACATTATTTTGTGGTGAATTCTTGGGCGGTATTTTATCAGAAAGTGGTAGCTATGAAGAAGATCAGTAGATATAAATTGGTGAAATGGGTGAAACCTAGACTGGATGGTTTAAAATTGAACACAGATGGATGCTCTAAAGGGAACCTGGGGCTGGCTGGTGGAGGTGGAATTTTACGTGATCACCAGGGAAATATGATTTTTGCATTTTTAGCATCCTTTGATTTTGCTATGAGCATGCAGGCAGAAGATCGAGCTTTATTGGTGGGTGTAAAATTGTGTATTGAGCGGGGATTTGAATCTGCACTGTTGGAATGTGATTCTTTGGGTTTGGTGTAAATACTTTAGCATTTATGTCAATATCCGTGGTCTATTGCCAATGAGCTTCAACAACTTTTTGCTTTGGAGAGTTATTTGGTAGAAGTTCGATAGTGCTACAGGAAGGCAAACCAGGTTGCGGATCTTCTTGCTAATGTAGCAATTTCTCATTGTGGGGTTGTCATTTACCATCAATGGGTGGAACCACCCAAGCTTGTTAGAGGTGCCTTTTGATAGGATAAGTTAGGATTAGTGTCTATGAGGATGTGTTAATGTAAAGGGAGTAGTACTCTTAGTTTCTTTTTTCAACTAAAGTTTTATCATGTAATCTCTGAGGTAAGGTCCATATCCCCCACATTTTTTCTGAGCTTTTTTAATAAAATTAATAAAATTTGAGGGTGGTGCATCCCCTCTGTACGGGGTTTTTGCCAAAAAAAAAAAAACAAAATGTCATGTATAATGATAATTTAGTATTATAATGTGATGCCCCTTCTCCCAAACTTGTTTTATTTTCTATTAATTTTTGGACAAGTTGGGCTCATTCCAAAGTAATTATATAAATTATGAAGAGATGACTTTCAATCAATAAGAAAACAATGTGTATAAATAATTTAGTCTGATGTAATAATAGAGAAATTATCTCTTTTAATTTTTTTTTTAAGAAAGAAACTTTGTATTCCTTATGATACAGCAATAAAATGTTACATGGATATACCTTAGCTGGTTAATTAGTTTTGTATCAATTTAATAGCATTTTATTAAGCTTATTTTGCGATGGCTTTTACAATATGCGTAGTAAAGTTACAATAGCTAACATGAATTTCATGGAAAATATGTGGAATCTTGATTGTATAGGCAGTATTCGTATTTTTTGAAAAGGTTCATGTCACATGAACATGTATTAGATTTATAACTTTAAATATTTAATGTAAAAGAACTTTTTATAACAATGTTTTCTTTCTTCTTTTTTTTTTTTTTTTTTTTTTGCTTAATGTATATGTAATTGAATGCTTTTGGGTTTTTAAATTACTGATTATCTTAAAAGGTTTTAATTAAAGTCTACATGTCATAGATTCTAATTAAGTTTAATTGAATACTAATCAATCCATTTCATAATTTTGTTTAGTGAACTAAATAAAGATGTTTGAAATCTGTGGAGTCACTAAGAGGACTGAATTTTTAAATCATACAATCTTCGCAAGTATTCTTTTTTTTATTTTTTTATAGCAAGTATTCAGTTTAAGTATTTGGCTTTAGTATGTTTTGTCCTTTTGTGCTACTGTAGCCGTCCAAACATCCACGACCATAAACTCTTTCCAATACCTCTGCTGGTTTTTCAATACTACACTATAAACTCATCCCTTAGTTTCAAATTTTAGTTTATCTTTAGTTTTTTTATTTTATTTTTCTGAAAAAATGAGAGACGACAGTTAGAGTTGTTAATTCATTCTTGTAAGTAGTAATGGTGATAAGATTTTTATCACACTTAAAATTGTATAAAAACCATATCCTTAGTTATTGTACAATAGAACATTGTTAATATGAATAGACTAACATATATTTTATTTTTTCTTACTATAGGAAATAATTGATCTTACCGACTATGTTGTGATAATATTTAAGCTGGTATAAGTAACCCTTGGATTTGATATTATTTTGGTATCTAGAGCATAAATTACTGTAACTTGACTCTATTAATTATTGCACTTATTAAGTAACTCATATAGTAAAGATTGAGCTAGATACAAATTACTATAAAAAGTACATTGCATTGATCTATTGAGGAATGCAATATGGATAATCTCTTTTTTACAGTAGTATAAGTGCCAGGAATTTGAGATCATCTTAGTATCTAGAGTATAAATTATTGTATTTTGACTCTATTAATTGTTCCTCTCACTAATTCACTCATATAGTTAGG
>JAMWEH010001409.1:0-25225 GCA_024721245.1 Mitragyna speciosa
CAGCTGATGGTGAGGAGGATGATTCTGAGGGTCTACCACCCAAGAGGACAAAGAGTGGGAGTGACACAGGTGATGGGGCTTCCTTTAAATTGCTAGCAGATTCAATCCAGAAGTTTAGCGAGATATATGAGAAGATTGAAAACAGTAAGCGGCAGCAAATGCTGGAACTGGAGAAAATGAGAATGGACTTCCATAGAGATTTGGAACTACAAAAAAGGCAGATTCTGGAGAGAGCTCAGTCCGAGATTGAAAAAATACGACAAGGAGATTATAAAGACAATGATGCTCCTGCTGAGAACATTAGTAGGTGAAGCATGTTGATCAGTTATCCTTGTGATCTATCGCATCTTAAATCCCTGGCATGTTGTATCTTTCAAGGGCATTATGCCTTCGTGTTACGTGTCTGCTAGGCAATAAATTGATTTATGAAATACTATATACTATTTAGTAAGAGGACAGTAGTAATAAATTTCAAAGATCCTTACTTTGATGTTTATCCTTATTTTCTTGATAGTACTTTACTGTTCCTTATTTGTGCGAGGATTAGTTTATAATTAAATGCTACTTATTCAGGAGGTCTATTCTTGTTGTCTTATTTTCCTATTTGCTTCTCCAATTATTATCTTCATGAGCTTTAAGACATGGGTGCTAATTTTCACAATTTCTGTGGTTCGATGATAGCATGTGTTCTTGTACTTCGAAAAGGATGTTTTTGTGTATAATGTTTGCTTTCATCTCTTGATATTTGTGTATTTGATGTTAATAATACCAGTACAGGATCCAGACAAGGTTGAAGAATATAATCTTTGGTGATACTGCTAAGTGGGAAAATTCCAACTGATAATGAATCTGGGAAACAGGACACTGGCTGTAACCACTGCTAGAAGAGGTTCTGTTTTAGCTGCGGCAGTTGTTAAAAGATAAAAGAGGTAATTAGGGGATTTGGGGATTGAGGCTTGTTATAGGTGATTTTATCTAACATAATTTCCCAATGAATTTTCATTCTATTAACTCTATTACACGATCTCATTTCTTCACACCTGGAACGATCTGTTGAATTCTCTTGATAGTCTTAAATAAATTGGGACCTACAACATCCATAACAATGATTGGAAAAGCGTGAAGGCCGGTTTGTGTAGCTGGTCCATGGCTCAATTGGGCATTACTCTTAACAGCTGAAGGTCTCCAGTTCGAGCCTTGCTGGGGCCAAATTATTTAAATTATAGGCACAAGAAAAAGAGTCTTTTTGAAGTTGAGCATAAAACAAAAAAATTAGTGCTAATGATCTGTTTAAGGTGCCATAACATACCTATATATTTTTTTAACATCTTTTTTAGGAAGATATCATGCTTGATTTTAACGCATGCATCCAAAATAGGAAGAATTTGTCGGTTGAACCATTATAATTGATGTCTTCACTTTGGCCATTTAAAGTGTGTGATTGTGTCAGTTGAACTCAAATACTAATATATTTAATTTTCCCCTTTAACCTCCAAAATTTGTCCAACCTTCACTCTTCGACCAGGATGAAATTATTATCATGGAAACAACCTGGTTCTAGAATGGTAGGAAAAGAATGATTGTGGCATCAACAAGCAGAAGCTGAAGCTAACTCCTCGACAGATCCAGTAAATGCTCTAATTACTGGCAGACTAAATAACGTCAGTATAATGCAAATTGATATCTTCACTTCAACAAGTTTTAAGGACTAATAACTATGTCTTACAACTATATAACTATAAAAGGAAATAAGCTGTATCATTTCACCAGCAATAATTCTTTACAAAGAAAAAACAACGGCTGTGCCATTTCACCAGCGATGCTTCTGTACAAAGACAAAACAAAAGCTCGGTGAATAAGACTATGGGCCAAGGGAAAAGTATACAATACACCATGTGCATTGCAACAGTAGTGTACTAGAACCAATAATTTATCGCTATGTGGCAATAGTAGGTCATACTTTGTATTATTTGGCGATGTGTGATTGGTTCTAGTGCACCACGTGACACGCCACTTGGCGCGCGTGGTGCACGCAATACTCACTCATGGGCCAAGGGATCATCCAAGTACATCCAAGACATGCTCCAGTCCCGCATAAGCTTCGTCTACTCAAAAGCCTACAGGTCCAACAGAACATGGTTGGCTGCAGATTTGTGAGTCCAGATATATCGTACTAATGAAGAGAAAGCCCGGAGACCCAGACACCAAACTTATCTCAATCATGTGAATCACCAGCAAGTTGGCACAACCAATCTGGACCAAGTTTCAATATCAAGCTACAAGATGTTCACTGTTGGAGAAAGCTCCACAGGATCTCCGTAGGTCCTAGAAGACAACTGCAAGGCACAGAGCCTCTGCCTGGCAGAGGCCTTTGGGAAGCACCTACAGCAGATTCTAGCAGTCAAATAACTTGTGCCTAACAACAAGCATGTGTGAAACTTGCCACCACTTCTGGAGAGGATCCAGTTTATAATACAGATTTACTCCGCAAATAGAGTGGAAACTGCGACATAAAAGGATCTGCAGCTGAATTTGAAAATTAAAACAAAAGATGCCACAATCCACATAAGCCTTCACAAACAGAAAGCATAGCAATTCAAACCACATGAATAGATAATCCGAAGCCTCATAAAGGTACACTTTGCATAACCAGGTGTACTCAAAAGTATATGCTTGCTACCAAGTATAACTAAGGGCTGAAACAGCACACTAAGCATTACTAAAAAAATTATATTACCAGGTCTCTTTTAGTGAGCAATATGAACGCGATCATCAACAATCATACCAACTGCTTCAAGTATTGATGAATATGTTATACGATCATATTCAAAACCATTTACAGTCATCTCTTTCATCAACCGTGCAGCCTCCTCAAACATACCAGCACGGCTTAGAGAACCAAGAATGGTGTTGTAAGAGACTGCATCCGGCTTTATCCTTGAACTTTTCATCTTTATGAACATCTCCATTGCCCTTTGTGGGCCACCAGTCTTGGCCAAGCCATTCAGAGTTATGTTATAGGAGTTCAGGTCCGGATTGCAACCATTTTCCTCCATTCTTCGAAGCAGGGAAACAGCATCATCTATCATCCCGGCCTTGACCATACCTGACATGAGAGCATTGTAAGCATAGACATCAGGACTGCACCCAACCATTTTCATCTCATTAAAAAGATCCACGGCCTCAGTCAGGCGTCCGCATTTGCCAAAATGCTTAATCATTACAGCATAAACTCTTGAACTTATGGACCCACAATTCTCCTTTAGTTCTTGGAACAACTCATTTGCAGCTTCATACCTTTTTGCTTTTCCAAGAATGTTGATCAAGCTGCAATAGGCTGCAGGACATGGAGGAAAACCCTTCTCATCCATCTCCTCAAGCAGTAACAGAGCTTTCTCTACTCTATTCGTCTTGCAATATCCATCAATGAGAATTGAATAAGTAAAAGAGCTAGGAGCCACACCATTTTCTTTCATTCTTTCAAACCATGCCGAAGCCTCAGATACAGGGGCTTTGGATTCAAATAAAGCTTTAATTACAGTATTATAAGTCACCACATTAGGTGTACAGTTCAGAGATCCCATTTCTTCAAATAACTTAATAGCATCAGACAAGCGCCCCGCCTTGCCTAGCAAATTTATGACACTGTTTATGAGCACAACATCTGGTTGACAGCCCTCTTTTAGCACATTAAGAAATGTAGAGTAAGCCTCTTCAACTCTACCAGCTCTACTCAGCCCCTTTATTAACTCAGTATAAGTATAAACAGTGGGGGCACACCAACCCTCCTTCATCTCCTGGACTAATCCTAAGGCCTTCTCAACCTTTCCCAATTTGAAGTAAATCCCCAGTAAAGTCGTATATATCTTTGCAGTGGGATGTAAACCATTCTCCCTCATTTCATTGAACAGCCTAATTGCAGAATCATCACGACCTAATTTACCAAATGCTGAAATTAGCGCACTGTATGTTACAGTATCAGGAAAGCAGTTACCTTCATTACACATTTCATTATAGAGTTCATGAACTTTCTCATGGTGTCCTTCTTGCATCAGCATCAAAATCATGGAGTTATAAGTGCTTGCAGTTGGTTTGCACTTGCGAGCTTTAACCTGGTAAAAGATAGAAAGGGCTTTGTTCACCATCTTAGCCCTGCCCAAAGTTCTCACTATTTCAGAAAGATCAACAGGGCTAATCAGACAAGATCCACGAACCATTTCTTGTATGGTCTTCCACATTTCCCCAACCATGCCCGCTTCCTCGAGACAATGGATAAAAGTGAGGTAAGTGGTGGAATCATGCTCAAAGTTCCTTCTCTTGCCAACCCACCTGAAAAACTGTATCTTAACATTAATTTCCACACCAATGTTCAAAACTTCACAGACTAACCGATGATCCACTTTGAGCTTTAGGACTTCCAGAGCCCTTTCTGCATCAGGGCCCCACTTGAATATTTTCAAAATCCTTATGAACCTCTCATCCAATGTTCTCGAGGAGCTGCTCTTTCGTGAAGCCAGTCGGTTGACCGCAAACTCTGGGGCTTCTTCTTTGGGAGTCGAAAGTTGAAACATTTTAACAATTTCATTTTCTGCACCCAAAATGCAAAAAAAAAAAAGGCATTACGCTCAGCCAAGCACCCATTATATAAAATTGGAATTGATATTAGATACATCCACTAATTAAAGAATTCATACTTTAAACTTATCTCCGCACTAAAGTCGAAAGAAAACAGAAAAAACTTTGATAAAGAAAATGCACCCCACCTGTTTGCTTGAAATTCTGACAGAGAAAAGGGCAAGTAGATATAGCGCGCCTTGAACAAAGGGATGCCGCAGCGGCCGCCATGTATGCTATTAACAGTCCCCAAGAGCTAAGGTGATTACGGATTGTGCTACATCAATATGCATCTCAGGAGTGTCGATACCATAGACATTTGTACGAAGTATAAGATGTGGATTCAAATCGCAATTTCTTGTAGTAATCCAATCACATAATCCATCAATCAAAGCATCGGATTCATGCATTTTTAGCGTTGACAGATAGGATTTTGCATTCAAGTATTCGTTTATCCTTACAGTTTGCCCCGGTAGTGGGAAAGGAAGTTTGTTGGACCAGGAAAAGGCCACTCCGTACTCAGGCTAACGATAATACTAAGGTCTAAGGTTCTCTGTTCTTTCCCTTCCCCCCTCCCTTCCCCTCTCCCCCGCCCGGCCCAAGAATAACATTTGATTATTTCTTTTTCTTTTAAGGATATGAACCACATAGATGGAAGATTAGGAAAAATAAAAAATAAAAAATAAAACAACGAACTGATCAAGTTTTAGCATGCCCGCAACTAGTTTGGTTTTAGTTAAAATAAACGGTGAATGGAAATTGTAAACTAATACCACTAATTCACGTTTGAATATGGAACAGCGGAAACTATTGTCTTTTTGTGTTTCTTAATCATCACTATACTACATAAGAAAAGGGATGGTACAATGTTGTTTCTTGTAGCATCAGACTGTCCCCCCTTGCAACGAGAACTACATCGCTTATTAACGTCTAGAACCCGTCAACGATCAAATGCTTCAATCCAACATGATATTAATACAAAATACATGATGAATCAATCCATTACGACTATCTTAACCAAGTTATATGCTCACCACTTCCACGGCATAGATCAACACCAGTACCAAATCCTGGCATAAATTTCAACATCCAAGAACAGGAAAACCACGTGTAATTCTCAAAAAGGAGGATCCCCTTAAGTCACTTTTGTAAATAGAAACAATTGTAAAACAAAACCAAAAGATTTTTGAGCTTCTCTTACAAAACCTGCCCAAAAACGAAATTATAGAGACTAGAGGCACCCCCCTAATAATACAGTGTCATACCATCCAACTCAGGGATGGCAACACACAATCCAAACAACCTCACCAATTAAACTAAATTTAACAATACTTGATAGCTGCAATCCATCAAAAAAAATCAGGCCTCTATATGTCAAAAAGTACAAAAGGACAAATTTTAGCCTGCATGAAATATAAAAATCCCAGTTTCCTACTGATTTATGCAGCCCCTGGTGCTGTCTCAGATTCGTCCGTTTCCATTGGTTCTGTAGGTTCTGGTGGTACTTCATTTCCGGCTCCAGCACTGTCATTAGCATGGCTATTTTGGCTGGGGTGTGGGCTGGGGCTCTCTGCACCTTGAGGTTGTGGATCAGTTCCCTGGGTAGGTGCGGGTGATGCAGGTTCAGAAGTAGCTGGCTTCGCCGGCTTTGGTTTTGTCATTATAGGCCTGCACAACCTGCACAAGAATATCCGCGTGGTTAACAATCTGAGTAAATAATAAGAGAAAATATATGGTCATTCTCCAAAATCGATACCTGTCTAAAGCTTCAGCTTTCCTTCTCATATCAGCTGACAAGAGAACAGGATTATCATATTTCTTAAGTACATCCTGCTGTTGCTTTTTCTCTCTCAACCAATCCTCAGCTTTCACGCATTCATTTAAGACCTACAAGCACAAAAGCATGAGAAGGAACCAAACAATAAGAACACAACATGGCTGAAGGGCTAGGGATGAAATACTAAATGGCAAGAACCTACCTTCTGCTTTTCCGATAGATCAATGTGATCAAACCTGGGATCATTTGACATTGCTGCTTCTCTAAAACTGTCGATGCAATACTTAAATTGATCAATCACAGATCCTCTCTCCATGAATTCCTTGTAACGCTCCTCAATTGGATCACCTTGCTGCAAAGTCAAGCATATCCTCACATTAACATCAATTAGAACTCAAAGAGAAATACAAAACAAACAAATAACTGATCTGAGGCGTTCCAACCTTCTTAAGTTCGTCAAGCTTAGCAATATAAACACCTTTTGTTTCATCTTCACCGTCTTCATACAACCAATCTTCCGTCTCCTGAAGCTTAACGGCAAATTGTTCTCTCTCTGAGTCCATAACAAACTCATGATATCTGTCATTAAGCTAAAGAAAGAAACTACAGTATGAGTTTGACATCCCTCGTGGAACAAAACCAACTCATGCAACTGTTACACATACCTTGTTCCTCATGTCATAAACATATGACTCCACAGCATTCTTCTTGTCCTTCGTTTCTTCCATAACCCGATCCTGCAAAGCCATTTCAGACTCCTTTTCCACAGCTTTTTGCACATCTGCAGCTGCCATTCCTCCATACACCAGTTCTGAGACAGGAACATTGGTCTTCTTCACCTTTTTCTTTGGGGCCTCAACCTGCGGGATATAACCAACATGCACCTTGTCAAATTTGAAATTTAAGAAGGGGGAAAATATGAAAGCACAGGGAGAAAGCTTTAATGGCAAAATGCTAAAACATTCAAGTCAATTTACTAACTGCTCTTCATACCTTTGAATCAGTCTCCATTTGAACAGGCTTGTCCCCAGACTCAGGAACACCATTTTCAACTCCAGAAATATCAGCTGCACCTTTAGTATCATGCATGTTTACATCAGTTTCGGTCGAAGTCGAACTAGGCGCAGCAGCTTCAGATGGAACTTCATCTACTTCCATCTTCTTTGCTTCTTTCTCTGGCTCTTTAGCAACTGGAACTTCTATTTCCTCCTCCTCTAACAGCTGGAGAAAATATTTAGGGGCAATATTAATTTCTAACCAATGTCCACGATGGCAACAAAAGGAAGTAGAAAAATACAATAACAAAAGGGCCTTGCTCTGAGGACTTACAGTTGCTGACTCGACAGAAACAATTCCATGCAAATTTAAGCGCACTTTGAGCCTCACTTTAGACCGTTCCCCCTTGGTTGCTTGGAATGGCCCAATCTGTAAAGAAGTGTACACGTGTAAGGTATAAAGTTATAACTATGCACTAAAACTTATTTTGAAAATGGGTCTGAATATAGACAAAATAAAATTGATATGACACATATCTACAACTCAATTACCGTGTAAGTGCTAATCTTTGGCGATGCCTGCAACTCACTCACATCATCATACTGAACATCTACTGTGAAAGTGCCAGATCTATAGAATGTCAAAGCCTTCACACTTGGTATTGGATTCCCCTTAGGAAAAACAGTAGTGCTTTGTTGGTTCTCTGCAGCTCCATTCTGTGCGTCAGGTGCAGAACCCTTCCATGACAATGCAATTGGGAAAGGAAAGCTTTCATTTACCTATACATCAGAAGACCAAAGCTGTCACGGTCTCAATATTCCATCTCTTTACTAGCACATAATCCATATGGTCTAAAGTAATGATATCACAAAACCCATATTTCTCAGTCAACTCTTCAGCAAAAATATCAATGTTCTATCTCGAATTACATCGAAGAACATATACTGCGAGAGAAAAGGGTTTGCCCAAAAAAAAAAAAATTCACTGCAAGTCATTTATTTTGTAAACTTATTCATCACCAGGCCAATTGCAAAATGACCGTCTCATGTTGAACAATAAACAATAGGAAAAGTAAGAAGAGGCAGACAAGAATATCATTGAAAACTAGATAAACTATTGAATTACTCAACCTTTCATCTTTCCCTTTGGGACAACTAATATCCAAAGTAGAGGCAACAAAATTAGCCAAAAGAAAGGTAAAACCAGCTAAAGATATAATAGCTTTACCTGGAATTCTCGCACTTTAAATGTGGGACTAAGAATGGCACATTGCAAGGCTGCACCTTTGGCTACACACTCACTTGCATTCATTGTGCGCCTAGGCTCCTTTGCAAAGAAATCGGTCAAGATCTTAATCAATGCAGGAACTCGAGAGCATGAACCAATGACCTCAACTGCATGAATGTTCTCAATTACAAGCCCAGCTTCCATAAGAGCCTTCTCCAGTGGCTTCTTAACGCGTTCCAGGATTGGAATGCTAATTTGTTCAAACTCATCTCTCTTGATGAAACTTCTGACATCCTTATCATCCATTAAGCACTCAATATTCAAAGGCGCCTCCGGATTTGCACTTAAGACCTTTTTCAGCTTTTCGCAAGCAGCACGAAGTCTGAGGCAAGCCTTGGCATTCTGGACAACATCAATCTTGTACTCATCCTTGAATTTTGCAGCAAAATGTTGGAAAAGGACTTCATCGAAGTCCCTGCCACCAAGACATCTATCAAATGAGTGACCCAACACCTTCAATTGGCCCTTTTTGAAGCCAGCAATGCATACCTGCATGCTGGAATGCCCAATGTCAACAAAAGCAACATTCAACTGGTCGTTCTCAGGTAAGTCCGTCTTGTAAATACCGTAAGCCAAAGCAGTAGCTGTAGTTTCATGAATTAGGCGAAGAGGATGCAAACCAGCAATAGTAGCTGCATCCAGAACAGCTCTTCTCTGAAGGTCGGTGAAATAAACAGGTATCCCAATACAGCAATCAACAACTGCAGCATTCAAGTTCTTCTCAGCTATGCTTTTCAGATCAGAAAACACCATTCCCAACACTTGGGTAGGCGTAAAAGTCCATATTTCTCCCAAATACTTAGCATGGATCAAAGGAAACCCATCAGGACCTTCTGTTACAGTAAAAGGCAAAGCCTTAAGATCATGTTGCAGCTCAGGATCTGAAAATGGACGTCCAATCAACCGCTTTATTTGGGAAATAGTGTTTTTAGGATTCATCATACTTGAAGCAGCCCCTGATGTTCCAAGAAAACGTTGCTTCTCCCCAAAGCACACAACAGCAGGGGTTTCACGCTTGGACTCATTATTGAGGACAACATCAATCCCCCTTTGTCTTGCAACAGCAACAACACCACTCTCATTGCCAAAATCAAAACCAACCACGCTCATCCTTTAATAGTATAAGTTTTCCACAGGCAAAAGCTCAACTTCCAACTAGGTTGTTCAACTCCTGAAAAAACAAAAAGATGATATTAAGTTTCGGTCATTTTTATGCTACTCAAAATTGCTATCCATCAGAAAAATGAAACTATTCAGAGCATAACCCCTGTATTATGAACAAAGCATGAGCACATGTAATTACCAAAGGAACCTATTAAGCTGCTAATTAATTATTAAAGTTGCCTACTCTCAAAAATCAAGATCCATTAAGAATGCAAACATATATCAATATTAAGCTGCAAAATTTAATCATGGCAATCCACCAAGACCCTTGACATCTTTTTTTCTTCTTTTCCATAAAACCAATCGTCTGATCCCATATTACTTGACCAAGAATAAATGGAAGTGCAAAGACACATCAACATTTGCACCAGCAATCATTAGCAGACGAAAACCAAGAGACAGCTCCAAAGTACAAAATCCTCCTCCCCCCTCCAAAAAAAAAAAAGCACGTTTTCCTCCCACTTGTCTCCCCTTTTCTCCCTTTAGGCTAATCTACAAAAGACTCTACAACCTATTAACCACAACAATGCCTTCAAAATCAATCCATACACTACCCCAAAAAGTAACAGCAACCAGATTTGCATCTTTTATAAACTTCACAAAATCACCCAATCACACCAAAAATAGAAAAACTCTCCCACAAATTAAATGCAACAAAAAAGTACTAATAAAAACAACCTAGTTTCCACCAAAAACAAATAAAAATCCTTAATTCATACACCTAATTAATACCAGAACAATAAATAGCAAATTTTGCATGATGAATCCGATGAGTGCAAAACAAACTCGGATTAAGCAGTAAATCTCAACGTACCAAGCAAATTAAAACGAATGCAACAGATCTGAGATATATTACCATGAATAAATCACTAGGATAAGAGATTCGAAGATAAAAACCTTTTATTAGTACGAGGATGATACTAAGCTGTCGGGACGATCGAAAGTCGCCGCGGCCTGTGAGAATAATAAACGTAGAGGCTTCTGGAATTCTCTCCAAAAATAGTTTCGCGGAAAAAAAAAAGAAATAAAGAAATTGCCGCAAGAAATAGAACCCGGGACTTGGCCCGTTGGATTTCTTTTCTTTTCTTAATAATATGGGGAAAAAAACAAAAGACTAGGTCAGATTGGTGGTAATTTATGGGTGAGCGGTCTTAATACTACACATTAATAATTATTTATTTCCTATAATATTTAGTTTACTTTTCTACAAATTTAACCCCTGATATGATACCCAAATTTACGAGTTACTAAAAATCCAACGTTTTTTTTTTTCCTCCTTTTGTTTCTGTGTCTTCTTTTTTAATGTGTTTTTCACGAGATGGTCAACTTGTCGACATGTGTCCGGGAGCTTCTTCACTTCTTCTAGAAAGATCTTTTGAACATTCTTCCGTTCGTGGGCCGGAAATTAGAGACTTGGGCCTAAGTAAAGAAGATTGTGTAGGTCCAATTCAATGTATTCACGTTGCTACACATGCTATGGATACTTAGCACTATTTATTTTTATTTATCTTTTGCCTTAAAAATCATTTACTGATATGATAATTAGGTCTTTGACTAAATTGAGACATGTAAATATGTGAATTGTTAATTTTTTTTATCTGTTACCTTTTAAATTTCTTTCTTATAATGAAAATTAGATATTATTATTATTATTTACTAAATTGAGGCATCAATCTATCTAACACAAGTTCGAAGTTAATAGACTTAACAACTAAGCTGGTGGATTTGTAAACATTTAAAGACTATTACGAACGCTCATTAGTTGTTAATTGGATTAAATTTCTTCAAAAATATTTTCCTATTAGTTGTTTATAAACATTAGTTTGTAGAACCCAACAAAAATGAATAATTTCAGAGGATGCTAGAACAAAAATATGTTACAATTGGTTTGCAAAGTAACTTTTACTTTCATCATTGTTAAAATACATAAATCTATTTCTATGACCATCTAATACTAATAGTATTATTTATTCACTAATAAATTGGAAACACAATAGAGAGTTTGGGATTTTGGGCCTGGCAATAGTGATGAAGAAAGCGTTGATGGGCTTCGATCACAAGGTCCAACAAGACCCAAACCGTGCGACCTGTCCGATCCTCGACTCCAGTAAATAAGAACGGCGGGAAAATGTCTTTATACCCTGCGGTTTATCATCATGCTCATGCTCTCCCCCCCCCCAAAAAAAAAAAGGGTTTAAATAGCAAGTTGTAAATTGGCCATTGACATATATAATTTAAGATTTCTTTCAGTACCCCATTTTACAACGTTGTTATAAAATTTTACAAATTGTTTACAATGATTTATAATTTGTGTAAGCCAACTGATACGCCATAGTTTTAATTGCTTTTCTTTTTATTCAAAATAGTTGAAATGTTAGAAAATATTAGCACGTTAGAAATTAAATAAGTGCATGAAAATACCAGCGTAAAATCTACGTAGATCGAAACCTGGAGGCTGGAGTGGAACAAGCTGCAGACAAAACTACCATAGGCACCGGCAAAGTCGAATTTAAAAGTCAAAAACAAACGCCTTAATCATAAAGAAAGTGATTTTCCATCCTGAAAAGTCCGAATAGCAATAATACATGACGGAATATTGCATGTGAAGCCTAAGACTTAGGTGAAGAAATACTCACCACAAACATACTAATTTAAGAGAATTGTTGTTACACGAGTAACGATAACATTAATTCTTTACTGAAATTCATGACCAACGTCTTTTTTCTTGCGTTAGATCTCTTGTTTAGTTGATAAACTATTCTTCCTCCTTCTCCTACCACTATTGGATCGAACACTCCGTGGCTTTGCAGGGACTCCGCCCGAGTTTTCACGCAAAAATACGATCAGGTCCACGAATGCTCCGAGGATGAATTTGTATGACTTCTTATCGTTCAAGTTCAGATAACAAAACAAGAGCTCTTCCATGAATTCCCAGTCGATTTTCCCATTTTGATGCATTCTTGCTTCGATCATTTCGTGCATGGACTTCTTAAAATCATAATATGGACTGAAAGAATATTTTAAAACAGTGATAAAATCCTCAGGGCTTAGCAATTGGTTCGCATCACCACCATCATCACTTATTCTTCTTGTTGAATCATTCATTCTACCATTTCTAGCTGAATTTGTGGTGGTGGTGGTGGTGGTTGTAGTGGAGCTGGAGCCGACCTCCTCTAACGTGCTTGTTGTCAAGCTCGTTCGAGCCTCCTCAATTAGGGACACCGAAGAGCCTGCCGGGGGTATGAAAAACCTGTGAGAGTCGCAAAGATTGATCTCTGGTGGATCCATGAACCTAGGCGACTCCAACAAAATTCCAATGGGTTTTTCTTCCTCTCTTGCTTCATGGCTTCTCTTGATCTCCCCACTATCCTTTCCATCTTCTTCCTTCTTGTACAGGGACTTGAAATTCTCCAAGACGAAACAATCTGCATCTGATAATATGGCCTCTTGTTTTGTTTCACTTTTATTGTTGTGATCAGAGGCAGAAGATGTTGTCTTGGGGTGCTTGCATCCACGTAGAATCCAACTAGTAGATGAAGTGAGAGTTCTTGATGTTGGCGATTGAATTTGTGGGGTTGGTTTCTTCATCTTTGAGAGGTAGTCTTGAAGAGATTTTTGAAGTTGGTTTGGCATTCTCTTCTTATTTGCTTTGCTTCGAAATAAAACCCTCTAGGATTGGGTAAATGAACACATGGAAGAGGACGTGTGGCCTTATATTTGGACCAAAAAATCAAACTTGGGGAGTAACGTAAGATTAGAAAAGCTAAGGTCTAACAGCTTTTGTTTGGTTGTGTAAATGCAACATTAATTTAACGGGACTTCAATTAATATTCAACGAGGGATTTTACACCTTTTCAAAAAAGTATTTTGAGAAAAACCGTTATTCATTGATCCAAGAACTGTTCCCAAGAAAAAATCAAATAGCATATCATGGATCTGTATATACTTCTGCTGGTTACATCACTTGAATCAAGTAACAAGATGTTAATAAATTGTTATATATTATTGTGATAATATCAAGAATTACGCTGCTCGTAGAAGAAACATATATATTTGCTTTTAATGACAAAAGGCCATAATATGTGTTAGATCGCGTGAATCAAATTGTACACTGGTGTACTTTGTATTTTATTTTTGTTTAATAAAAAATATTTGTTAAAACAGAAAAGATGACTGTAACGTAGCTAAAAAAAAAAAGACGACGTCAAAAGAGAAACAGAAGAGAATTACACGTTAAAAATTGCTGACCATTAACAAACAATTACGACTTCCTCCACTTTTCTTCTTTGAAGTCTGAGCCTGAAAGGGCCATATAGAGAATTAGAGATACTCAAACACAGAGATGCAAAGGGAAGAAAAGAGGCTGAGGATAGAGGAGAGGGGTTCAGATAAATTCGCATTGATCAGTGGCGGCATTCAGAACCTACAAGAATCACCCTAAATAACATTTCCCAAATTTCGCAACTATTCACATTCAATACCACCCATCAGCCTCAGCTGCTGTTAATGCCAACAATGATCCCTCTTTCTCAACAACAAGATAGATATTATCAATCTTCACCACAACCCCATTTGCGTGGTACATTTCCTTTTCAATTTCCAATATATTTGATAATTAGAGATTTTCATGCACATATAAATGTTGCTATGAATGATGTGTTATGCCCTTCATTCTATATTGTCATTGAACACTCGTGATACGGATCTTTAGACATTCTATTACCAAATGATATGGAATCAGAAGAAAGATGATTGATTTGATTACCGTCATCAAGTTTCTCTGCCCAGAAATTAGTTCTCTTCGCTTGAATTTTGTTCTCAAAGATTAGTTTTAATTTTGGACACCAAGCATTGAACTCATTTATGGTTGCTTCAACAGAATTTCTCTAATAACTGTCTTCTAGGTTAACTGATTTGTACAGTCTAACATTGAAATATGACCTAAATGATCACAGAAATGCAGAAAAAATGAAAGATCCTGCAGCCACATATAAAAATGAAGCACAATTCTCAGCTATTAATACAAGAGTCAGTAAAGCATCAGATGATGCAGAATGTTCTTGAAATCATCAGATGGTGGAACTCTCATTAGTTATTTTAGTCCCAAAGAAACAAATTCCTGCATCATATCTTCAGAGTATACGCGAGTATTTTGTTCCATCGTGATGGCTCTTCTTGTAGTCATTGCTTATACTAATCTTCCTCGCCACACTGCGAAATCAAAGAGCCAACTTGCCTCCAGGCCTCTTTATGTGCTTCTATCAACTGATGTGATGACTGTGATACTAAGAATAATCTCTGCAAAGCAGAGCAGAGAGGCTCTGGAGTAATGAATAAAGAAAAAGAAGCAAGAAATTTGAAGGTATATGGAAGTACCATCTGGGATGAAGCCATCAACTTAATGGAATGGGGTCTGGTGCTGCATCAAACTGTGCTGTATTGATAGACTGCAGTTTCCCCATATAGCAATCATCATTTTTGGCTTCTCTCATAAGTCATAAGTCATAACCCGCCAAGCTTGGCTGCAATAGTAAAACCGGTTTATTTAATTCTTTTTCGAAAGAATTGGTTAGTCCTCCTCCAGGTTCTCAAGTTGATTTATGTGAGTAACCTTTTGGTCATGGAATTATGTGCATACACAAACGATCTTATGTACCGAACATTTGTACACCCTGCACTGCTTATTGTCAATTAACTTGCTCAATGGTACTAGACTGCCACCAGTATTGCTTCCAATTAGCAATTGCTAGGATGTTTATTATGGAAAAAAAAAAAAAGGAAATCCAAGATTTCCTGCTCCAATTTAATAAATAGGCCGTAAGCTTATTTTTTTCTTTTTCAGTGTTGCATAGGTGTGTTATCATGCTGAGTTGACGAGGTAGATTATAGAGATCCCTTTTTATACTGTGGGTGGAAGAAAATTAAAGTCAAGCATATCACTGCAATGGTCTATTAGATCATACTGGACGCTTCGTTTATTTAACCTTTGCATACCATGTTTAACAGAAGAAAATCGGGACGTAAGATCCTGCCATGAATACCATAATTGAGGTAGGTAGTGGTTTGGTCATGGTTCAGAAATCATATTCATTGCCATGACTTTGCCTGTCTTGAAAAGTTGAAGCTCCTAAATTGGAAAAGGACGATGACTGATGAGTTTGTTGGTGAGCATCCATTTTCTATTGAATGAATTTTGGGACCAACTTACAGATTGGGACCATCAAAGTCAGAAGAACTAGCTACAAGGTATGTCTTATTAATTTCTCTTTATTACATTTGTCGTCACACTTGAGTACCCTATTATTTTTTCTTTTATAAACAAAAAATGAGAAGAAAACTAGAGTATTTCAAACTTTCCTACAAAGAATTTTATTCTCAATTTTATATCTAAAGCACCCACATTATACGTGTCAGGGTTAAATACTTAGAGTCACTCTTTTTTTATTTTTAACAAATATACTTAAGAGTCACTTAAGAGGTGTGACAAATATGTAGATATGAGAAAGCTGAAATATCACCAACCTTTTTGTATTTAACTCATATAGGAAGAGCTTATTGGGGAACTTATAATTTTAAAATATTGTGTGGCATCATATATAATAAGAAAGTTAGTTATACGAAATTATTTCCTTGATAGGTCGTTACTGTTGTTATGCTGCTGCGAAAATCTACCCAATAATCACTACCACGTCTGATCAGTTCTGACAAAGGGTGTAGAGAGGCTAATTTATTGGAAACAAAGTCTAATGAATTACTAGAAGAATTTCCTTCTTTTTGCGAGGAAAGGGTCTAAGAACGTGCCAATTCGGACGCTTGAATGCTGTAAAATCAACTTTTGCTTCGTCTGAAATAATATTTTGAAAGACAACATCACCGCGACCTATCTACAGACAACAAAAAAATAGCTTGGTCTATCCTTTCTAGCTTGTTTTCAAGATCCATGTTGTAAAGTTCAGAGGGGACACAAGCTTGACAATTAGAAACTGGATCAGCTGAATTTTCTCGATCCCTATATGGTGCCTGAAATGCAGCAGGTGGTGCTGTATCTGACTGGCTATATCACCCTCCATTTAATGCATTTATTTTATGTTTATCTCGTGGATGGGTGACATGCAGCAACTTTTGACTTATCCCATCTCAGGCTTTTAGAAAGTGCTTTTTTATGTCTCGAGTTTTTCTTAAAATTTGAACTCTCTTCCTCTACAAGCAGAGGCCAATGTTTAGCTGTATGGAACAAATTCTTCATTTAAAGAAATTAATTCCTTAAGATACTCATGACCTTTCAGCTTAAGAAAGGGCGGTTGCCAAAATTGCAATCTTGATGCATTGACAATTTTAATAGTTCTTTTAAAGATATAATTTTGTCGGGTTGACAAGCGGAACGTTGTTGTTGTTCGTTCATCGGTAGTAATATCGACTGAAAAGGCAGGGGAAAAGAATTCCATTCCCAATTCCTGAATCTTCAGGCACAACGAGAAACCAGAAAATAAATAAGTAACCCACAGAAAAATAAATCTAACCGTTTGAATGATCTTTCTCGACATATAATATGTTTGGATGCACTTGGGCGATTATATAGATGCTTATTAGTGGACCATTTTTTGTTCAATTGCTGATGAAGCATCAGCAAATTTAATAATATTGTACATTGTCCATTGCCAAAAAGTATTACCGGAATTCATTCCATCTTTGTTTGTACATCTACCTCATTTATAATTCCGCCTACCCAATGAACAACAATATAATATAATTCCACTGCTCACGGTTCGATATTAGCACCAAGAAATGGACAAGAGCTTCTGTTTTCAATCACCTAACATTTAAATATATATAAAGTCTATGCTTGGTACTATAAAACTATTGCCATTATTCAACGAATTAGCAAGTAAGACGATGACAAAAAGTAACCATGCAGATTCCTTTTGCCGTTAACAGGTTCCTTCAACTTCAATCTTAAAAAGTCAACGCAGGAATGATGGAAATGAAAGGGGTAAGCATGGAAGAAATCAATCATTCATGGCTATCAAGAAAACAAGAAATAGTACTGGCACATCAATTATACTTTTTTTTCTGTCGTTTAAAAATATAAAACCTTGTGCTTGTTGACTTTAACATCTTTTCAACACCAACGTTAACTGTGTACCATATTTCACTTCCAAGGCCTCTAATTCCATAGTAAATCATTATTCAATATACTTCATTTTACACATTTGAGGGAGGGGGAGAAGCGAAGGAGGAAGAGGAGCAAATAATATACAGAATGAAAGAAAACAAGCACTACAGCATATTCAACCACAGACAAATTAACATTACAGCTAAAATGGAGTCCAGCTATAGAAAAAATCAAAGCAATGGATTGTTTAAGGTCTACAGTCTCTTCAAAATTTAAGCCACTAATACATCTTCATCAAAGATCCTTGATGGAACAGCAAACCGAGCGGAAAATGATCGAGAGAGGTCATCAGGATCAGCCCACGACAAGCCCTGATCGAAATTTTGAGAATAAGTATAGGGATCGTAAGCAAACCTCATTGAACTTGAACGATCTAACATTTTTTGCTTCTCCTTCTTGATCTTCCTCCACAACTGTCTCCAAACTGGTGCTTTTGACCTGCTTGCTGGACTTGTGTATGTCACAAAACGATCGTAAAATCTTCCAGAGTAACTTCTGCTCCAACAACAGCAGAGATGATGATCCCCATCGACAGAATTGCACCACGTCCCCAATCCCGTGTCCATGATAGCTGAAAATTAAGACCAGCGTGAATTGTCTCGTCTCTGGATCTATGGTATTTATGGTTGGTCTGGGGAGGCAAAGAGTGTAAATGCATGGAGTGGACTATTTATAATAAAGTAAATAATGCATCAATACAATATCTGCTCCTCTTGACTCATCCTCTTAAATTATTCTATATAAAATGGCAAATAACATTTATATAATGTGATGATGGTATACGAGATGTGTGGCAGGTATATACAGTGGACTTTACATTTTAATTACTTTTCGAGGACAATAAATCAATGAAATTTATAGGGAATTTTGTAATTTTTATTTGAATGCGATGGAATTTCATTTTATTTACTTTAGAACTTCGTATTGAATTACTCCCTTTGTACAGATCTACCGTGTATGTAGATTTATGAAATCATATTGCAAGGTCCAATCAAAAAGTGAGAATTGGGCATGTGACATATTATTCAGGAGAAAATATTTCTAATTTGGTGGTTACATTTAAGATGTTTGCCTAACATAACGGTCAGGCCTCGGCATGTTCAGAATCACTTTATCATGCAGGGTCGTGCAATTAAACTGAAAAAAGGAATGATGTACGGATATTTTAATTCCAGTTAAAGTTGACTGACTGCCTATTCATGAGGATTTATGGGGTTGGATTGGATCATTTGGTTGTCTAGATAATAGGGATTATAAATGCTCTGTCTGTCTTCGTCAAGATGATTTATTCAATGTACATTATTGTGTATTTGCCCATATATACTGCGTCCTAGCAAGCTCCCAGTAGACACTTTAAAATTAAAATTTTAGTACAAGAAACAGCAGATAAATCAGGAAAGGTGGGAAGTGGGAAGCATACGAATTGTAGAGGGATTTATGGAGCATGGTTTTTGTCATTTGTGCTTGTTTAAAAATTCAGGGGGGCGGGATTTCAGACTTTTTCGTCTTGGTTTGACTAAAATGTTGCCTGCGGACAGAAAACTGACGCGTGGATTAACTGAAATTGGGGGAGATTTAAGATTGATACAATTGTTAATGCATTCAGCATAAAAAGATCAAATTTACATAAGACATTGATATGTCATGTTCTTAGCCAAAAAGAAAAAAAAAAAGTTAAAAGAGGGATGTATCAAGTCATGCAAGAGGCACCTTGCATGCCATGTTATGCAGTTCCGCTAATCATTTTATCATCTAAGTTAAAGATAGAATGTATACAAAAAGATAGAATGTATACAAGACGTATGGAGTTCAAATTCAAGTATCAATAACAATATGTTATTATTTCAAAATATATGAATATTTTAGTAATATAAGCTATTTATAAAAAAAAGTATATATATTATCGACCTTGAAAAGCTCCGAATACTTAAATACTCGAACTCGATTTATATTACTTGAGTTCAACTTGTAAGCTCCGAATACTTAAATACTCGAACTCGATTTATATTACTTGAGTTCAACTTGTAGCACAGTCAAAACCTGAGCTTGAGCCAATCTATTAGCTACTCATGAGTGACTTGCAAGTAGCTCCACGTCCAAACAGCCCTACTTAAAACTTCAAACTTACAAGCAAACCTTTTTGCTCAAAAAGTAAAACTGTAATAAAAATTGTAGTTCTTAGCTTATCAATTATGTAACCAAAAATCAAAATTTGAACGTGGATAAAATATTTTTAAAAATCAATACACATCACAATTCACGTAGTACCATAAGTTAGGGTCCGTTTGGTTGGATATCAATAGAGATGGCAATTTTCGACACGATCCGAAAACACAATACGAATCCTAATCCGAAAATAACAGGTTTGGGTTTAAGCTTGGTGGGTTGGATCAAAATTAGGTTGGACCCGACTGACCTTGCGGGTCGACCCTCCAACCCAAAAAAAAAAAAAACTAACATTTTGTAGTTTTGTTTCATCCTATCTACATTCAAACACAAATTTCACCTTTGGATAATTAATCAAGTAGATAGTAAGAGAAATTAAGAATTCTACTTAGGTTTATGAAGAGTATATTGTAAAAGAAATTAAGTGTATATTAGTGTGTGATTTTGATATTAGTGTGTGAAAAAAAATGTATTTGATCATTGTGTGTGTTAGTCTCTTTTCTTCTTATTCTCTGTCCTCTTTTCTTCTTATTCTTCTCCTTCCTTCCTCTGTTTTTTTTTTTTTTTTCGGATCAAGGAGTCAACCCACCAACCTGACTTGGGTCGGGTTCGGGTTGGCAAGTTGGGTGTTATGCCTATGGCTCAACCCGAAACCCGACCCACCAACCCGAAACCCCATCCGATTGCCACCCCTAGATGTGAAATATTTTCGTAAGGAAATTGTTTTCCTAAGAAAATATTTGACATAGAAAATGCCATTTTCCTTACAATTTTTTGGTGTTTAGGATGATAGTGTGAAAATATTTTGAAACATAAATTTTTTTGATATTTTTTATTTTTTATTGTTAATTTGAGTTAAATAGACTAATAACAATTGTAATAAATGTTTGACAAGTAAATAGAGTTAACTAGAGATTGTTTTGTTTATAATTAATCTTCAAAATAATATAATGAAAAAATATACATAACTATAATCACAACCCAAAATGATGAAAACATTAGTTGATAATAATTAAAAATAAAAATTAGTTTGATAATTGAAGTTATAAAAGTAGGTACTTAAGTTTCATGTCACTCTAGTATTTTGGTGTTTGGGACCAACAATAATTTTAAAAATATTTTCAGTCTAAACAAACAGACTTCTAATGTAAAAAATTTTCTTGCGATTGGGAATAGAGGTAAAGAACAAAAAATTCTCAACTGCGAAAATACCAGATTCAATGGGCCACACAAGTTCACAAAACTCAACCTTTAATCCAGCCCAATTATTTAAATACTGGCCTAAACCCTGCCCACATCCCCACTCTCATCCTAGCCCATAAGTTGGAGTGGACAAAATAGTAGGTTTTTTTTTTTTTTTTTTTTTTTTATGACGAAAGACAAAATAGTAGGTTTGTGGATCCGTATAATATACCCTCTTAAGTTTTGTGACTTTGGGCGGAATTTACATAAAACTTTTCAGAAAGTTTTATAATAAGCTCATCTGGAATAAATTTCTAATAAGTTATTTGAAAAATATAAACCATAATTTACTTTATTTAAAAAGTGCATGGGATTGTTTCTTTCTTGTTTTTTAGTGTCACAATTTCACATAATAATTTAACACGTAAGAAAATTATGATGGACAACGCTTTAGCCATGTTATGATTAGACCTTACTTGCAAGATGACGAAAACTATCGGGTCCAAGTGAAATTATCCCAAATTAAGGACTAACTTCAAAATACTGAAGCTAATTACTGCGAAATCTGGGACGAAAATTGGAAAAGAAGACCCCTCACTTTTTCCCGCCTGCATGGATTCCGTGTAATATATATATATACGCTGTAATTGAGCAATTTTCAGCAGCCGATTTGAATTACTTTCTCTCACACTCACGTGGAGAGGTGAGTGTAATTCAGGTAATTATATTCTTCATCTAGTTATTAGATAATTTTCAAGTTTCAATTACGAAGCTTAAAAAAATAAGGTTTCAATTATGAAAAATTTCACTTCTCTTAGTTTTATTTGTTGATCGTTTCAGATTTCGATGATGAAATGGATGAATTTTGATTGTTCTTCAGTTTCTATAA
Source organism: Mitragyna speciosa (assembly GCA_024721245.1). Classification (NCBI taxonomy): domain Eukaryota; kingdom Viridiplantae; phylum Streptophyta; class Magnoliopsida; order Gentianales; family Rubiaceae; genus Mitragyna; species Mitragyna speciosa. Next base: position 22,249 of record JAMWEH010001409.1, read on the forward strand.
CTACAAAGTCTGCATAATTTGAATTTGTTATGTAGGATTGGAACGATTCTGAACCGCTGCGAAGACAAATTTGCCATAAAACTCTGTTCCTCAATCATCAGCAGGTTTTTCTAAATTCGCAATTTAATTGATGCTTTTCATTTATGTAATCGAGACGATCAGTGGATAATATCAACTAATAGTTGAATTAGTGAATTTATTTCATTTTGGGAAGAATTTCTGGCTCTTTTCTTTTTTAAAATTACTATCTGTTGTTCGAACTCCTCTCGATCTTCCGTTTCTCTCCTGGTTAATTTAGATCATGAAGATTTCTGTATATATTTGATCGATAAGTTCAAAAACTATGGAATTGTGAATGTTTGGTCGTGCATTGTATTTCGTCACTATTACCAACTATAATGCATGCATTCACCAGTGAATTTGAAGCTTTCTGCTTCAGCTGATCAAGAGTTGAAAAGCGAAACATTTTAATATGTTTTTTTTTTTAGTTTTTATTTTCTCTGTTCGTCGAGCACCTTATGGAAAATGACAGACCTTATCGCATAATCAGCTGAGAATTTTCCTTTCACAATCGTATATACTGTGTAATGTACAGGTGTGCTGGGAAATCAGATTATGTTCTTGATTTTATTAGTTTTAGAAGTTCGAAATCTAAAATAGTACCAAATTTCTGGATTTGCTGGTTTTTACAGTTCCAAATTTAGCCCTAGATTCATACATATCAATTGACTTTATTTGATGACAGAAAAAAATGGACATAGTGATAGTTGGCGGCGTTGAAATGGATGTTCATGTGCTTAATGATTTAGGCGAGTTGATTGTCTACCGCGGCAACTTGGACTCTTTCACTTCGGCTGATCACTTTCGGTTTTGGGCTGACACGAGGGTATATCGTTATGGGAGATACTATGTTGCCAATTGGATCGCTTATCTGTATATGATGGGCCACACGGTGAATGGGGATCAAGAAGTGCAAGCTCTGGAGCATCATGGGATTCTAGTGGGGGGCACGGCTTGGCCTGATACGCGAGCCATAATCCGATGGGTACGCCTCAGTGACAATGTAATGGTACCATTTGAGAATCATCATTGGGTTGCACTCCCATATTCTGCTGCTCGGATTTACGTTACTCCAGGACTAAACCCGCCTGCAATTCCACAACTTGGCCCATGACTGCTCTCTGACTCGCCTCGAGCAACCACAACACTGACGCCCGTTAGCTCCCCTGCACCCTTTTGTCACCTGCATACACCCTGGTTCTGACACGTATGTCTGCTCGATTTTCCGTTAAATACTGCTGTTTTCTGGGTAAGTACAAAATACTTCTGTTACTAACCAGAAATAATGAGAGTTCCAACAACTTTCATAGCTTCAAGGCAGGATTAACATCTCTAGAAACTGGGTTGTGAAATTTTCCTTACTTTGTGCAAAAAGAATTGCGGGAGATAATTCTTCTTTTGAGTGGTAGTATCCGCTTGGTAACATGTTTAGATTGATTTTTTCTTTTTAGTTGTTTTTGAAGATGTGATTCTGAATATTTGAAACTGGTTTTCTACGTGCACAGATGGATGCATTCATGTTTGTATTGCGATTCGTGAATTTGTGATATGGAGTTATCTACATATATTGTGGGTTTAATAGCTTGTCAAATTGAATCTCTCCCCATATTGGACATTTTATATCTCTTTTCTGTGTCTCAAACGCTTTCTTGGCCGCCTCCTTTGTACTTCTGATACCCATTTCCCACCTTTATCCATTTTCTTCGTTGGTTTCTCAGTATGCTCTTGTAACTGTCTAGTGTTTGATCTTGAAATATGGTTGAAGGTTGAACTTTGCAAAATTTCTCTAGATTCCGGAGAGAAATGTTTGATCTATACGTACTTCATTCGTGTATTTAATCTTGAAATGCTATTCAAGTTTAGGTTGTGAGAGAATCATTTCATGTCTAGATGGAATTAATTAAAGGAAATTCCCACTTATTTATTCCGTAAGTAGTTAAGTTTTGCTTCTGTAATGGCTTAACGGAGTGTCAGAAAGGGAGTTCTTAAGAAAGGGAGTTATACTGCTTATGACCGATGTTTTTTGATATCTGAACAAGTATATGGCTTCCTAGGTTTGTGTGCTAGTTAGCTTGATATTCAAATAATATAAAGACTTAATTTTGCTTTGCGTATTTGGGGGAAAATTGGATATTGGTTATATGAATGGCCAAATTCTGCCCTACAGAGTATGGTTGAATGTTAAACAATCATTCTGGACATCAGGGCCTTTGGTACGGTTAAGGAACCGTATCCATTGTTTTGATTTGAAGGTACTAATTGGGGTTGTCCAAATGATGCAAGGCTCAACAGGTCAAAGGGCGATGCGTTATCTGGAATCTGAATGTGAGAGAACCGGCAGTGAATACTGACTAGGAGCATCGTCATTTTGTTTTTCTTTTGCTTTTTGTCTCTTTTCCTCCCTATAATTGAATCTCTTTGCCTAACAGGTACTTAATAGGTCAGTCATTAGCAGAGGAGCAAGAATATTGGTAATTTTTTGAAAAAAGAAAATATGAGATACTGACCTAAGTAACCAAAAGCGTCATAAGTCTGAATGAATTTTTTGGTAGAATCCACAGTTGTCTTGTCTTTTCTTTATTCTAGTGCGTACTTTGGGTGTTCACACTCGTGAAGAAAACTATAATTATAATAGCAATATGAAGCTATCATCTTAATCCCTTTACTTGAACTCCGCTGCAAGAGAAATCCATTCCTTTAAGAAAACTTCCAATTCTTTCAAAAAAAAAAAAAAAGAAAACTTCCAAAGCCTCCAGTAAACAGCCAACAAGTGGTTAGAACCATCCGATGGCGCGTCACCACATTAGGTGATTCTACCCAATCAGCAGGAGGCCAAGTGTATCTTTACGAGTTTATCATCTCCCACAAGATTCTATCTCATCACCTCCACACAAATGAAAGCGCGTGCGCCCACTCC
>JAMWEH010000587.1:0-28795 GCA_024721245.1 Mitragyna speciosa
AAAAATACTTTTCATAATTTAAAATCATGAAATATAAAAAAAATACTTTTCCAAACTACAAAAGCGAACACTTTTTTTAATCACGAGTACTCTGAGACAATCAAATACATTGGTAATAATTAAGTGCGACATTTTTTCAATATCTGCCAAAATTGAGGGGCTAGCATAGCAATTCACTGAAACAATAAATAACCCCAAAGCCGTTAACGTCCCGTTACCGGCGTCATTACACACAGTCACACAGGTCACAGATCTCTCTTCTCCAGGCTTTCTCACTATTCATCACCTCGCTAGTTTCTTCTTCCTTCATACCTGAAAAATATCGGATCGAAACCCCAATTAAGCTCAAACTTTGAATCCAATTGAGGATTTTTCTCAATTCAATCCGACAATGGCGTCGTCTGAAGTTCAATCAGACGACACCTCGCCTTCACCGGTCGCTAATGTTCTCCCGCTCGCCTCGGCCTCGGCCTCGCAGCAGCCTTACGTCTCTGAACTCCTCTCTTTCACCCTCGATCGCCTCCACAAGGTATTCAGTTAACAATGCTACAATTTGTTCAATTTATGTACGAAAAATGCTATGTGGTTAGAATTTTTTTTCCTATAATTTGTAGGAGCCGGAGCTATTGAGAGTAGATGCAGAGAGGATACGGCGGCAGATGCAAGAGGTGGCGGTGGGGAACTACCGCGCTTTCATTTCTTCGGCTGATGCGTTGCTTTCTATCAAAGAGGAAGTTTCCTCGATTGATAAACACCTTGAGTCTCTGGTAATTTTAATATTCTATGTTTAAAATGTGATTTTCTTGTGCAATTTATTAAAGTAATTTTATTTTGTTTGATTTTTTTGTGGCTGGATTCCCTAATATGTACTATGAATTTTAGATTTAGAAGTAAAGGTTAGATTTTTATGATTGGCAATTTGACTTTAGGTGGTTTACTAGCAAGTTAGTTAAAGATTTGATCTTTCAATTTGGTTCATTTTTAGAGTTTCGACCTACGGAAGAAATGTGATGGAGTCTGTGTAATTTTTGGTGGTTGATGATGCTATCATGCTAATGCAGAATGGCCAAGATCGTTTTGGGGGTCTGGAGTAAGGTAATAGGTGAATATGCGGCTTGTTCAATCAAGTTGCAAATCTCACTCAAATGTTTAAAATATGAATCATCAGTCAGCAAGAATTTGTAGGTTTTTATAGAAAGATGCATGAGAAGAAAAACTGAATAGAGAAATTAGGAAGGGGAAGGGAATATTGATGAAAGAAGCATGTTGGTCTCACTAAATATTTGAATATTAATCAAAACAAATTCAGGTTGAAAATTGATCTTTTATTTTTAATATATTACTTTGACAGAGCGATTCAAATTACCAAACACTACAGAAGTCAACAGTCTGATAGTTAGGTCAATGGTTCACATACTACCCTTTTAGCTTCTTGCACTTCACTCCCATTTTTTATTAGCTCAAAAGGAAGATGTACACCCAATGTCTATGTATCTAGACAATTTGCTATGGTTTTTCTTTAGTCTTCTTGAGCTAATGGAATGAGAAGTAGAGTATGGGAAGCTAAAAGGGATTTGAAAGTCATGGACCAATAGTTAACTGACAATAAGTTAATTAGATAAGTGTACTTTCACAGATTCGTTGCTTTTCAGTCTCCTGTGGTTAGAGTTGATCCTATGTTACAAAACCGACTAAAAGGCATTTAAGCAAAACTCGAAAGGCAAGCAAGCTCATTTTTTGGTCTTAGTTGCACAAGATCTGGCCTCTTTAAATGCTCCCACTTCTGTCCTAATGCATGGTAGATGTGGAACCATGATGAATAGTGATTAAGAAGATGAAATTTGTTACTTATAATTTGGCATCTTAATCAGGCCTGAAGAGTTACTGGCTATATATTACCTTATTTCTAATATATGTTTTTGCAATGTAAGTGGGAGTTTGAATTTGCAAATGAAGTTATATTGATGTTGGTCCAAAATTAAACTGTAGTTGTTCATTTGTCATGCGATAATCTTTCTGGTCCTGAAATCATACTCTTTTTCTACCAACATGGTTCCCATTTTCAAGAAAAAAATTTGTTTTGCAAATTCATGTTGTTGTATGTGTATACTATAAAACTTGTGGTAAAATTGCTCACCATTTAATGCCAGCTGGATTTTTTTATCTGTGTGCTCTATGCATCTTTTGAATATTTTAAAAGATACTTGATACATGTGGTAAAAATTGCTCACTATTTAATGTCCACTGGATAATTTCTATCTGTATGCTTTATGCATCATTTGAAAATTTTAAAGATATCTCATTCATTTTAGGATTTTAACATTGCCAAAATCGAGGTGACTAGATATGAACCATCATACGTAAGTCATAAATGGATAAGTTGGTCATAAAACTGCAAATGAGGAATTTTATTTAATTAAAGCTTCTATCACTAGCCTTTTTTATTTTTAATTTTGAAAAAAAAAATCATTAGATATCCTTTGGCTCTATCCCCATGTTAATCCTGACCCAGAAAATATGTCCACAACTCTGCATCAACTCCATGTTCATGCTTCAATCTGTACAACTACACAAGTTCTTTATTTATATGGTCACTGAAATGTAATGATGAATTTCAAATCAGTTTTCCAATTCTGTAAGCTTTTTAGTTAGTTAAAACTAAGTTGGAAATAGAATTTGGAGATCATTAGTATTGATATTTCTCTCTTTTTTGGCAGATAGCTGAAATCCCGAAGTTAACTTCTGGTTGCTCGGAGTTCGTGGACTCTGCTGAACAAATATTAGAGAAGAGGAAGATGAACCAAACTCTGCTGGCAAACCACAGTACTTTGCTTGACTTGCTTGAAATTCCTCAGCTAATGGACACGTATGTCTTTGACAATGTTGTGAATTATGTATCAAATTCAAATAATGGTCTCTGTTTTGAAAGGCAGACCAATAAAGCTGTTTGTATCCCTTTATGCATTTGCTTTTCCAGTAAGTGCGACATGCCTTTATTTGAATTAAATAAAATGGGAAGTTAGACAATGATAAAAACACTGAATATCTTATCCTTGAGAGACACATTGGAAGCTATTGCTCAGAGTTTATTCTTTCTATAGCAGCATTCTGGTTTAGGTTTTGAATCATTTCTTCAGATGACTATTAGCGTTCTTCTTCCTGGAGTAAATTTACATAACTTCCTCTGAACTTGCCTTAATTGCATGGACCTCTCGTCTAGTTTTGATTGACCAATTCTCTATTTAATATTTTGTCACAGAACTTTCCAATGTTATGAACATCCCATAGTACGACCATTGAACTTGAAGCTGTTATTGAAAGTATCTTATTACAATAGTGGTATAATTCATCATGTTTATGGCACAATATTTGCAATACTGGTGTACCTTAGCAGGCTGTTAACTACTTCTACTGATGCTTGAAGAGTGAACAGACAATTAACCACCTGCTGACACTATGACACTGTGTTAAGATTGCCTTTATTTTTATTTGTATTATTATTTTTTGCTATATGTGAAAACGAATGAACAATAATAGTTTAGTTATCTAGTACTTCTTCTATAATATATATGAGAAGGAGGTAACATTTTTGTAACTTATCATGTTACTTGGGCTGACAATTGGAATGTTTTTCATATATCCTCCTTGTGGAGATTATAGGTTTTGTATTCTGTTCGGTGTGATTTCTTTATATCTATTTGTCTTTTAGAATTGTGGGTGGGGACTCTATTTGCCATTAGTTATAAGCAGCTTCTGGTTATTTGTAGATGTGTACGGAATGGGAATTATGATGAAGCTCTGGATCTAGAAGCATATGTTGCTAAACTATCGACAATGCATCCAAAGTAAGTTATTTTCTTTCTTCATCCTCAAAACCATCTATTTCATCTGTCAATTTTATTGAAAATTATCTGGAGACAGTTATTTCTTTCTTTTTTGCCTCCCCCCCCCCCCCCGGGCACCCCCCAATGAGAATAGATTACCAGTTATTCAGGCACTTGCTGCTGAAGTTCGGCAGACCACCCAGTCTCTTCTTTCTCAACTTCTCAAAAACTTAGATCAAATATTCAGGTACTCTGCAGAAGCCTAACTTGTATAGTATAGTGTCCATATGATGCAAAGTGACTTGAGGAAAAATATCTTGTTTTAAGTGTTAAGCATTCCTCACGTATTCATTTTATTTTGCAGTTGCCAGAGTGTCTCCGCATCATTGGATACCTGAGAAGAATAGGTGTATTTAGTGAGTATGAAATGCGCCTCCAGGTAGTTTTGTTAATCTTAATGTATAGGAGCTAGCATAGTTTCAGATCAGCCTCATGCTTTCTCTATTTGTGTTCCATTTTCTTCTTGTTAGGCTTAGGCTTATCAAGATTTCATCTCTTTGTGATGTGACAGTTTCTGAGATGTCGTGAGACATGGCTTACTGGAATTCTCGACGAATTAGACCAGAGAAATGCTTATGAATATTTAAAAGGGATGATAAGCTGTCATAGAACACATCTTTTTGATGTTGTTAACCAATATCGAGCCATATTTGCTGATGATACCTCAGGAAGCGAAGAAAATTATGATGGTGGACTTCTTTTTAATTGGGCCACGCATCAAATTTCCTTACACCTTAAAACTCTTAAGATCATGCTACCAAGGATAACTGAAGGAGGTTCTTTGTCCAACATTTTGGAGCAATGCATGGTATGTCTTCTGCTTCAGTATGCAAGTGCATATCGCATGCATTTTTCCAAACTCCCAATTACATTATGATGTTCTGTTTCTGCTTCGTCTATGCTTTAATTATACTTTGCTGCTTAAGATTGTCTAGAAACTTCTGCCCTGGTAGCAATGCAAAGTAGTGACACAAAGCCAAAATATGGTAAAATGGTGATTTAGATCACTTGATTTCTCAATCCTCAACTCCAAGTTGCTTTAAGAATTTTGTACTTAATGTTTTATTACTTACACCAACCTAAAAGAAAACACTTCTAAATAAAATGATGATTTTATGTCGTATTAACTTCTAGAAATAGATATAGAACTAATGCTACAGCCAAAAAATGGTTATAAGATTATGTAATCTGAAGAAGCCTTTCCTTGACTACCATGTTTCATGCCATTAAACTTCTAGATCACTTCATTGTTAATATTTTTTCCTTGTGAGTTTTTTACTCTACTCATCTAGAAGAAGTTTCAAATCTGTACGTTATATTCTTAGAAGTTGTTCTTAGAAGACATTATAGTGGGATGACTTTCTTGCTCTAGATTTATGCATGCGTACAGTTTCTGTCATCTTACGTTGACCTTTTTATTTAATCCTTCCTGTTATCTTAAATATTTTTGGTATGGCCGTGTATACCTCTGAGACTTTGCAACCTAATGGCTCATGTAAAAAGACATTTTGATCAAACATAAGATTTTTGCTTCTTACAATACCTTTCCATAGTATGCTGATGGCGGCTGTAGTGATGTAACTGTGATACGTGTGTTCTGACTTGCAATTTGCTAAAATACCAAATACAAAACTAAGGTGTCAAAAAGGTGGTATAACTTAAGGATTCAAGATCACAGTGCCATTTCTTTCTCGCCATGTTGTCACTTCTTTGGATTTACCCTATATATGTAATCAAGGTCATTTCCTGCTTGAGTTCATTGTATCATCTTGAACTCTCTTTGGCTTTTAGATTGGGGATGATGTTCTGTCTGTCTGTGTTTGGCAGTATGGTGCCATGGGATTAGGCTGGGTTGGATTGGATTTTCGGGGCTTACTTCCTCCACTCTTCGAAGAGTAATATATATCTTCTGTAGTTTTTCAATTTTTAAATGTAGACCTTCAAGCAACCTCTCATTATAACTGCCTTTATTTTGATCAATTGAACAGGGCAGTTCTCAATTTATTCTCAAAGAATATGAATACAGCTGTTCAAAATTTCCAGGTATATTGGAAGCCTTGCATTTTGATTTTGATGGTGTCGCAAGTTCAGTTGTTTTCTTCTTTCAACTGAAGTTTAACTTATAATTGTTGTTCTTACTGAAGTTCCTCCTCAACATTCTGTGTACCATTTTGGGCATCTGATTTGTGATATTCCACTTTCTTCCAGTTAGTGCTCGATACTCATCGCTGGGTCCCACTGCCAGCAGTTGGCTTCCCTTCCAGTACATTTGGTGATGAAAGTCAGGAAGATGTTACTCCTCCTTCCAATTTAATGGAGCATCCACCTCTTGCTGTTTTTGTCAATGGTACTTAGCATTTAAACTTGAAAAACATTCCTTTGTTTGACATGCTTCCACAACTTTTAGTCTTCCAAATTTAGTCCTCCGTTTGTATGTAGAGAGAATGTCTACTAGTTGTATTTTCATGTCTTACAAAATTTAGCAGTATGTTCTTCTCCCGTGATGCTAAGAAGAGAAAGAGCAATATTTACACTATTTATTCACGCTGGTAGTAGAATAAATTCTCTGCCTCCAAGTTGTCTAGATGGGAAGGGGTTTTATACCTTTGCATATCCTGACAGCAGAAATATATAACATGATCTCAAAGGTTTCTCTGATGCCCAAGCAATCTAGGCTTGTAGGTTTTGACTACTTGAAGGATATTTGTGTGTATAATATAGTGCTATATTAAACTGATCTGTACATCCCTGGATTACTGCCCTAATTCTTTTTCTCTTGCATGCTGTCTGTTGTCATCGCAGGTGTATCTGCAGCAATGAATGAATTACGTCCCTGTGCTCCATTGAGTTTGAAACGCATTCTTGCTCAAGAATTAGTGAAGGGATTGCAGGGTGTCTCTGATTCTTTATTGAGATACAATACAACCAGGATGCTCAGAGATAATGAGTCTACACTTTTCCATGCACTTTGTAGGGCATTTCTTGAGGTGAAATCTTAACTTGTCCTGACAATTGTGTGCTGTCAGTGATCCATGTAAACGATAGCTTAATTTGTTCTTTGGTTTTCCTTTTAGGTTGTTTTTCCACATTGTGCCATGTGCTTTGGCCGTTGTTACCCTGGTGGAGCCTCTTTGATCACAGATACTAAGAACTTATTTGACGGAATATCCCGCCTAGTAATAAACTCTCCATCAAGAGAGCTTCCAAAATCTGTTCCAACTGTAGAGGGAAGGAATATTTCTCAAAATGGAAATCTGCCTTCCTTGGAGAATGGAGTAGCGCCAAACATTGAGCGGGCTGCAAGTGCAAACCTAGAGGAACAGCAGAACAACATTTCGCCGCAGGATGGGGAAAGGATCACCAGAACATCAAGCATATGAAGGAGATATGAGCATTCCAAAAAGTAATTCAGAAATTCCCTGCCTTAGATGCCAACAGATTTTTTGTATTTACAGCGGACAAAGACCATGAACATTTTGCGGCCCTTTCTGGTTTCTTCTGGATGGGGGTGGTTGCGAGGATTCACTATGATTTAGATGGATACTTCTAATAGCGGTCAGAGTAATTTGGTAACGATTGAATGTTTACTGTGATAAAAATATCCTTGTATGTAGGAGGAACTCCAACAGGCGTTGAGGTAGATGGTGGTGGAATCACCTTGTAAAAATTTTCGTGCTCGTATTGAAAAAAGAGGAAATTTGGTACTTGGGTTTTTTTCTCCTTTAACAAGTTGCACGATGGGCTAGAGGAATAATTAAACATACAGCAGAATATATCCTTGAGTTCACCAACATAAATGATGGTTAACTTTTTGTTGTTGAACATTAATCTTAAATAATTAATGCAAGAATGTGTAGACATATATTCAGTCGCTAATACTTTCTGTACATGGTAGTATGGTGGATTCTGATAATACATATTGCAAAATACAGCCGAATAACTAATTGAGAAGTTGAGAACAAATTCAAGAACATGTATATGGAGAGTCCATCAATCTTTTATAGATAATCCCAAGAAATCGTAGCTAGAAAAAACTTCCGCTAAGAAAAACAGAGGGCATGAACTGAAAGCAACACGAAAACAAAAAGGGATGAGCCCTGCAGAGCAAAAGATGTTGCTTTCGAGGCATAGAAGTAGTAGTAAGGGTACGAGTAATTGCGCTGTCCCATACCAGGAGGTACCTGATTAGATGGAATGTTTCCCCCGCCACCTCCAAAATAGTAATTGAAAGGAGGTGGAGGAGTTGCATTACTCCATGAAATATAAGATGGTGGTGGAGGCGGTGGGGGCGAAGATTCAGGAGGGAGTGGTTTTGGAAGCAATGAAGGTGGTGGTGCATGGAAATAGTAAGGTTGTGGAGGCGAGTAGTAGTGCACCGGTGGCGATGGCGGCATCAGCAGAGGCCGAGGAGGAGAAGGTGGCGGCGACTTGGGTTTTACTGGTGATGGTGATGGTGATGGTGAACATATGACAGAACATCTTGCACATTCACTGATGCACAGTAAACCCGCTGCAGCTGGAGTGCTCGGTGGAGGTTGATCGTCACATATGATCACTTTAGCAAACAGAAGAGACCAAAGCAATAGAAACCATTTTCTTTTAAGAGATGAAAGAATTTTGGAATGTTTCGTCATTCTAGTGTTGCTGTGAATGTCTTCAGAGCTTATCATGACATACACTTTTACTAGGGAGCATTTGGTTTAGGCATTTTATATACAAAAAGAGAGAAGAGTGGTTTCTAGATAATATGGTGTCTTTGCCATGTACATTCATGTGGTGTGTGTGGAGATTGGAGAGTAAAAGTTTTGATTTAGATGCTTCTTTAAGAAGAAGATTTTTTTTGTTTTTTGAGAAATTAAGAAGAAGATTGAAATGTGTTGTTTTCTCTATAAGCACTCTGACAAATTGACAATTGCATGCACTAGCTGGACTATTTTTCAAACCCCACTGATTTTGACACTTCACAACTGCCTAGCCTTTCTTCCCTTGGGATGTTGAACAGTTCCACTTCCTCCCAATGGTTAGGCACTTAAAAAATGGAGATCTTGTCACGTTTGCACATCAATTGTTAAATTCAATGGGTGAGATATGATATAAATCTAAAGAGATATGTGTATATTGCAAACATAAGTGTGTACATAAATAAATCTTAACCATTAAAAAAGATCTGTAAAAGTAAAATATAGAAAATAGTAGTAATACTAGTTGACCTTATGAAGTTCATTTTGACAATTAGTGAGTCAATTTGTTTACATGTAATTTAACATTACACGACTAATGTACCATCTTCTACAGAAAAAATTGTCAGCATGTATGATAATCGTTGTTTTGTTCTCTAATCATTTTTACTTGCAAGGGAATCCTATGCAGGATTCATACGGTAGGGACATCCTATCTTTTCATTATGCCTTTCTCCAGGCACAATCCACATTTGCCAGCATCAAATTCTTCTTTGATAGTTTCAAACTTCATATTTCTGCTTTTCTATGTGCTTTTCTTATGTAAGAGGACTTTTCCGTTCGACCATTCCATCTTTGACTCCAAGCAAAGAATTTCGTATTCTATGTGTGCAGATCCTAAGGAGCTCCTTTTGATATGATATTCTTGTGGGGCTATATAAAAAAACAATCAGCACTGCTTCCATAGTACTTCCAAGTCGAATATCTGGATTCTTCATCTACTGGTTTCCTGTGTCCATGAATAACTAATAGACGTGACCTGACTATAAAATTCCAAGCAAAAGCACAAATTTACAAGAGAAATGTTGGGCAATAATAACTACTGTTTGTCCTCTAATGCACAGTAATTATTATCCAAACTCAACATAGGATTTGTGCTTATGAAAACCAGATTTATTAACTTATTTGATGACATATGTTTAAAGGGCAATAAGTAGAGTCCCAAACTTCCAACTGATTTCATACTTGTGGGGATTAACATTTAATAATCATGAGAACTGAAAGAGCCAAAAAGGTATAACCAAGAAGGCACAAGCCAAGGTTTGGTCATGATCCTGATTTTTTTAAAAGTTAAAAAGAGCCACAAGAAAATCCGTAAAACTTCATCTGCATTGAAAAGATAATTAAGATCCATGCCATCTTACTGACAATTTTTTGACTTGCCATTTGGTTTTTGTTTTCTCTACTTATGATTTCTCTACCATTTTGAATTATGTTCACATGTTTACATTGTTGAACAAAAGCTTCTTCTTCTTCTTCTTTTTTCATTTTTACTTCCCCTGTTTCAAATTTATAGTTTAGTGTCACCGGATTGCGATAGCTTTCATCTACATTTTATAGGTTCCAAACGGGCTCTGTTTCAAATTTATAGTTTAGTGTCACCGGATTGCGATAGCTTTCATCTACATTTTGAAGGTTCCAAACGGGCTTTATGATTTGTTAATTTGTTGAATTTAATTTTGCATTCCTTCTGCAAAGTAGTAAATGAGTATATTGGTGGCTGTTTGTTGCAAAATTTCCAGTACTTGCCCACATTGTGCATAAGCACGTTGAACTGTAATCAAGCATTCTGAACTACATATACATTTACAATTAGCAGTATATTCTGATTGCTCCCACTTTTCACATCCATGCTTCTTGTCTCCAGTTTCCTGTATTTAGTGAATAATAATCAAGATAAAACTCCAAACATCTATGCAGACAAAAAGTGCAAAAATTTATGATTTACAAGTTAACATGCTGTGGATTAAAGAAGATTATTACCTGTCTTATAAATAGAGATACTTGTCTCTGGACTAAGAGTAATTTCTGTCATTAGTTAACATGCTGCTCATACCAAGTTCTTTCAACCGACTAAGTTCTGGAACTATAACTGAACCAAGATCTGGTCTATCCTTCTTCCTTAGCTCAGCACATTGCAACGCTAATTTTGCAAATCCAAGAGCCTCTTGAATTGGCCATTCAGGGACGGTTGGATCTAACAAATCTGCAAAAGTTCCTCTTTGTATGGCCTTGTCAACGTGATGTGTGAGCCCCATTGGAGGCCTTGCAGTGATAATCTGGAGTAACATCACCCCGAGAGAGTATATATCCGACTTAGTCCCTAATTTACCTGTATGTTGATATTCAGGATCTATGTAACAAAATGTCCCAGCAGCCGAAGTCATGTGATATTGTGTTACACTATCAGCTATGGAGGGTGGAACTAGACGTGCTAAACCAACATCACTAATTTTACAAACAAAATTTTGATCTAAAAGGATGTTGGCTGGCTTAAGGTCACGATGCACAAGAGGTTCAGGTTTTGCCTGGTGAAGGAATAGAAGCCCAGTGGCAATATCTGCTGCAAGTTTGAACCGAATTCCCCATGGTATGGGTGGGGTGTTACCTTTGCGAAATAGCCTATCTTCCAAACTTCCATTGTTCATATATTCATATACCAAGCATCCGTATTCAGGACATGCACCCAAGAGGAGAACCATATTTGGGTGTCTAATGCAACTCAGGACTTCCACCTGTAGGGTAGAAACGATATTGTATGTGAAGAAATTCCTGTCTATATATTTTTACAAAATTAAAGGACTATCCACAAGCATGTTTGAATAGCCTGTTGAAGAACTTTGTAGATAGATTTTTCCACTGGACATACAGCTTAGATCATATTTTACATAATTTAGTCTAGTTTACAGAAGAAAGGTGGTTTTATATTTCAACAAATGTTGAAAATGCACATTAGCATTGTTCCTAACATTGTCAATGGTTATCGTGTGCTTGCAATACAAAAATAGGGTCATGTTTCTTAACCATTTGCAAGCTAAACTAGTGCTATATTGCTTCCCTGCTGCAAATCAACGAGATGATAAGAGGCTCGTGGATTGGCATGAGAATATTTTCTTTACTTCTTTTTGAAATTCAAAAAAAAAAAAAAAAGACACGTGCATATCTAAGTACACGTACTGCTATCAATATCTACATAACAATTTTGGCTTCCTTCTTATTTTTCCTGTAGCATCACTTGTGCATCAACTCAAGGTACTTTCCTGCTTACAACCATAACTATTTGAAGTTGGACATTCTTTACTTAGAATATAGCATGGTTTAGTTTTATTTCTATCCAACTTCAATTAGAGTGTACACGTAGGAAAATAAACTCAAACAGAAAGCAAGATCTTACCTCTTGTTGGAATTGCTTCCTTCCTTGTGCGGCATCAGGCCTGAGAATCTTAATGGCAACTGGAGTATGATCAAGTTTGCCTTTGTAGACAGGACCATAACCACCTTCCCCGATTTTTGATGAATTTGAGAATTTATTGGTGGCAATTTCTATTTCCTCTATGGTGTATTTTCTGTAGCGAACATCATTTTGTGATAGAACATTGAGTGCTCTATACTTCTCATCTATCTCTCGCTTGGCCTTTTCTTCAGCATGCTTTCTTCTTTGTGCTTCAATCTCAGCTAACTTTTGAGCCTTCTCAGCTGCTTCAATGGCAGCTCTACACTTAGCCTTTTCCATCTCAACAATTGCTAGAGCTGACTCTTCAGCAAGTCGGGCTTGCTCAATCTTCTGAGCTTCTTCCATTTTCCATTGATCAAGCTCTTGCGCCTGAAACATGGGCAGAAAAATACCATTTGCAAATTCTCTAAAGCTGATAGTTTATTATTATAACCATGTGGTTGATGTTTTCAGGAACCTTTTAATGATAGAACAGGTGGGAGATTAAGGATGCAACAAGTATATTGACTTCCTTCTAGGAACTACGGCATTGTTTAGCATTACCTTTTGTTTGGCTGAGAGAGCTTCCTTGCAAGCTGCATTATACATGTCCAAGGTTTGTTTGAGCTCAGAGTTTTAGTCTTTTCATCTCATCTTCAAGCTGCCATTATGAATTTCATGAAAGTTAATTTGATGAATGCATTGTGATGTTATTCTTCACACAAACATGAGAATGGTCAAATTTTCTGTTCAAGAACAGTTCTTCTGTAATTTGTTAGACTTTGCAATTTATGTCACTTACCGAAGATGATCCAGAACTTCCACTGTTTGCAGCGTCCAATATGTTTGTCAAATCTAAATTCTGGGTAATGGCATCCATTGATCCAAATCGGAAGTGATGCAGAGAAATCACTATCACTGGTGACGCTATTATGACTGGATATATCACTTTTGTCAATGAACGAAATATCAATACTCTCCATTGATCCATTCGTGAGAACTGCACGAGGCCACACTTTTGCAGATCCCACGCCCTTTTGTTCTCCCCTCCTAGATATTGCCCTGCTTCCAACATATTTGATAATGTTCATTATAAAAGAGAAGGAAATGCTTGAACTCCCTTTTATGCATGCATGGCCATGCTCAACCATGTCAGGAAATTAATTATCTACAATTGTATGCTCGACCATGTTCCAGTTTATTCAGGCGATTTCATCTAAAGGCTACAATGACCTGTGTTGTCCCACTTTAAATGGAAACTAGAATTCTTGGTTTAGCATTTGAACACAGTTGTCGCTCTTGTATGTTTTAATTCTTCTTCTCACCTAACCGATAAAGGCATTTTATTAGTTGGATGATGTGGTTCAATTTTTGCCTTGGAATAAACTAGCGTGGTTGTCCTCATTATGCCTGTGAATTGTTATTAGCTACCATAAAAGAGCTACAAATATTGCAACATGAATCACTTTTGATGTTAGCATTTTACACGATGCCATCATCTCTCTCTCTCTCTCTCTCTCTCTCTCTCTCTCTCTCTCTCTCTCTCTCTCTCTCTCTCTCTCTCTCTCTCTCTCTCTCTCTCTCTCTCTCTCTATGGCAGAGTTTTTGTGAAACAGGCTTTATCAAAAGTGAACTACATTTTTTACAAAGAGAAAAGGATTCTACAATATTACAGAGAATGATTAGTAATAGTAATACCTTGAAATTTCCTCAGTTTCACCGTAATTAGACCTGATAGGAGACTGGTTTCGTGGAGATTGTTGTTTTGGATTTACAGAAGTCGATGCAGATCTTATTGCAGGTCGAAAAGATAATGTGTTGCCTTTTGCAATTACATACACTGAGCAGAAGTCTGGGGCAGCCTTATTAACAATGGTTGGCACATCGTAAGTCCAAAACTTCCTGCATTACCACTCGTCATGTTAGGCCTCTGCAAACATGTTTCTGAAGGTAATTTGTTTCTCAGTGTATGTGTTTCTTTGTGTGCGCACTTCTGCCCACAAGAGAGAGAGAGAGAGAGAGAGAGAGAGAGAGAGACCTTGCAATAGGATTCCTTGCCGATGCACCAAGAACAATATTTTTAATGTAGTTGTCAGAGACGTAGTCCAGAATTGCCTTGGAAATATCTGTTCCCTCAAGCATTACTTCTTTCACTTTAATCTGAAATTCATTCATTGTCTTGTTAGCTTAGTAGTCTAGATTTTGCTATCTTACAATAACATCTAGGTAATAAATTCAACATATATCTTGGTAAAAATGACCTTGTACCTTAATCAAGAGATGATCATGCATAATATAAATTGCCAAAGCAGATGTATCATTCATAATTTTAACAGGGCACACATTATCATTCAATAGATCCAATAAAATATTTTGTAACTGATGTTAGACCACTTCATACATAAGAAATCACGTACCCCTTTACGTGCACAATATACCCGGGATGGTTTGAAAACCTGTTGCATATCGGTATCCACTGATGCATTATTTGCATAGGCAACCTCACCATTGGCACCAGAACTCTCTACAAGGATCCATGTAGCATAGATAAGCAGAATGAAGATGGTTAATTCCAATTAGAATTCAATATAACTATAATGCCATGGAAAATTTTATGTCAGGTAATAGAAAATAGATGATCAATCTCAGAATATCCAAGTTAGCTTTCAGTTATCCCTTTTAGTCAACAAACCTATCTTTCAAGTTAATTTTTTGTTTATGTAACGAGGACAATTGCTACAAGACGAGGAACAAAGACCTTAACTAGGACATTTCTAGACACATTAGTATCATAAAAGTGACAATGATCATGAGCCAAAGAGAGAGGGTACCTACGAGTTTGTGGGCTTTTGACCCTAACATGGATCAGAATGATGACATTTGATAACAAGAGATGCTCAACAGCCCATTTAACAGCTGATGCGCTGTTCTTGTCCTTATCAATTGCCACGGCGGTGAGATTGTTGGTGGCATCATCAGAACTTGTGCGGCTATGAGGAGCCATTTAAATGTCCTTTTTCGTAGGAAAAAACTATGTATTACTAGTTATTATTCATTGTAGGGGTGGTGAAGATAAAAGGGCCTAAAGCCACCAACAAAAAGGCCACCGCCGTAACGGTGGTGCCTTCAAATATCACCACCACTTGTGCCTTGTATACAAGTTTTCTCCGGCGAAAAAAGAAAATTCAAAAAGATGGACACAAGGGTCCCTTAGAATTAGATTGGTTTTTCTTTCTTCCTATTTTAACGAACAAAACTAACTTGACTACGGACAAATGTACTTGTGTCTTTTCCTCCATTCACTCCTTTTCTAGGTACTTTATTAGAATTCGTCGCTTGTTAGTTGTCAAAATTTTTCTTTATTCATGCTCATCTGTCTAATCAATAAAAATTAAAAGACGAGATTGAATCAAGTATTTGCATAAAGCTTGTTATTTCTTCAAAAAATTATTTGCATACAACAAGAATGTAAAAGATACATTTACACAAAATGGCACCATAAATAGGCTAGGATGGTTAGCGCTTTGTAAAATTCAAGTATAATCTAAAGAAAAAAATATATTCAAATTTATATTTGGTAAATTTTAAAAAATATTACTGAACGTATAAAAAATATTTTAAAAAAAAACTAATCAAACCAATATGATCTAAAGTCAAAGTAAAGGTGCAATATGCAAATCATAAGTAGTTTCAAATTACAAAATTTACACACACAAGCGCTCGTGTTTTAGTTGTTTAATATTCTAATTAAGTTCACCCAAAAAAAGAGTTGATTAATTAATTAATGATACTTTAATCAAAATCAGATCAAGATAGAATCACATTGGCCCAATAATCCTACTTCTACTAGGCTCCGGTAATTGTCAAGCCCAAGTCCAAAAAAAACACTGGTTAGCTCAACAAGTTGAGGATGGATAGCTGGCCCATTTATTAGTACCCAAATTAAAACTCGCAGAGCAACTATAATATAACTAAACGTCGTCGTCGTTGTCGTCGCCGGAGAGCCGAAGGGTTTTACAATGTCGACGGTGTACGTATTGGAGCCGCCGACGAAGGGGAAGGTGATATTAAGCACGAATTACGGGCCACTGGACATTGAGCTCTGGCCGAAAGAGGCCCCGAAGGCCGTCAGAAACTTCGTCCAGCTTTGCCTCGAAGGTTACTACGATAACACAACTTTCCATCGGATTATCAAGTCCTTCCTCGTCCAAGCCGGTGACCCCACTGGCACCGGCAAAGGTGACGGATTTAGTACCTTTGCAGTTGGATTTTGTATAGCTCTGTTTGGTTGTAATGCTAGGGCATTTGAATTGTAGTAGTAGTAGCTTATAAGTTACTGTTTTTTCTGCTTTTTTTTGGTTTAGTAGCATTTAATTTAGTTCAATTATGAAGTTATGTATTCGATTTTGGATTTTGACACTAGAGAATCATGGCGTAACGTAAAATTACTAGTTTTTTGAGTTATATACAAAGGTTATGGATTTGATTTTGGAGAATAACCCTAGGGAATGATGGTGTAACCTAAAAATTACCCTAATTTATGTGATATATGAAGTTATGGGTGGTTCAATTTTGGGTAACCATGTGTGCTAGAGAGCCAAGGTATAACATTAAAAAATAGTGTTTTAGACGATATACGAAGTTATGGATTTTATTTTGGGTAACAACCTTAGGAATCATGGTGTAGCATAAAAAAGAGGCAGTATTTTGAATGATGTTTTTAGTTGTGGATTCGATTTTGGAAAATAACTCTCAAGAATTATGCTGTGTCTTAAATGGTATAGTGGTTTTAGCGATTTGTTAGCGAAGTAAAGTTTTTTTTTTTTTTTTTTTTTGGCTTTACAGAATTGCTATTGTTGTTTAATCACCAATGTTAGTTCTTTTTGAATACTTGCAGGAGGGGAGAGCATATATGGAGGTGTGTTTCCTGACGAATTTCATTCTCGGCTGAGGTTTAAGCATAGGGGTTTGGTTGCCTGTGCTGGTGCTGGTTCACCAAATTCAAATGGAAGCCAATTTTTTATTACCCTGGATCGCTGTGATTGGCTTGACAAAAAGCATACTATCTTCGGCAAAGTAATTATTCACACACAAAATGCAGATACATATATTATATAAGCATAGTTTTGATGGTGTCTGCAAATTTTTCATTGATTATTTTACCGTTTATTGCAAAACATGGTTATGTTTCATGTTTGCAGGTTACTGGTGATTCAATATATAACCTCTTAAGAATAGGTGAAGTTGAAACTGATAAGGATGACAGACCAATGGATTCTCCCCCAAAGGTGCTTTCAGTTGAGGTATGTATGTGTGTTGTAGTGTTTGAATTTCATATTTCTAAAGAGTTGATGCCATTATAGAGGTCTAATACTTGATT
The DNA here is from genome assembly GCA_024721245.1 of Mitragyna speciosa. Lineage (NCBI taxonomy): Eukaryota > Viridiplantae > Streptophyta > Magnoliopsida > Gentianales > Rubiaceae > Mitragyna > Mitragyna speciosa. The sequence goes on from JAMWEH010000587.1 coordinate 17,437, forward strand.
TACACAATTAAGCCACAATAAGATGAATGCATTTTCAGGATAAACAGCATATGCTTTATTTTGAACGAATTTTTCATCTAAGTTCTTTTATAAAAGTACTTATTTCAAATGCGATAGCTTCTATGGACACGATGATGATACCAATCATTTGCTAGTCAAGTTAAACAGGTTTCACTTCTAAAAAGACATCTTCCGGTGTCTTGACAGTGAGTAGCACTTCAGTTCTGTAGCTACCATTTCCATCATCATGAAAATTCCAGACCTTCGTTTGTGTTACTTATTAAGTAGAACGGGTATAGAAAAAGTGTTCTTTATCTTTTGATTGTTCTACATTTTTTTTTTCTCTGAGTAAAGATATTACTAGTAGAGCCCTATGCCCCAAAAAATGGAAGCTGATTGTTGTATGTTCTGAAACTTTTCAGAAGCATACAAATTAGTTATTCTAGATGTACTTATAGAACCTGATTATCTTTTCTTGCCAAAATATAGGTCGTGATCTCATTGTGGACAATAGCTTAATCTTATCAAACTATTCTGTGTTGTTGGATATCTGTGATTTAAAAACTTTATATTGAGTTGATCATAATCATTTTTGAATAGCTTTCTCAATGTGGAAGAGGAAAGGAATGATTATCCACATGGATCTCCAAATCTTCAGCAACATAGAAATTAGGGGGATCAGTTTCCTTAAATTGTTAATTTTGGCAAGCATACCTTTTGAATTGTTCTAAATGCTGCTTGTATTATCTGATTATCTGTGCTTTAAAGTGCTGGCAGGATGTCATTGTTGACAATAGATCAATCTTATAGGAAATTCTCTTTTTTGTTGAACATCTTTTTGTAGAAAGACTCTGTTTACTATATTCATTTATCAATCAGGATAGGTGCTAAGCATAGAAAAGGAAAGAAAGATACTGATAGTCGATCTCATGTCCTTTTGCAAAAGTTTGTTCCTAAGTGATTTGTTGCCTAATATTTTTCTTCAAATGACGGTTTAGGTGTTGTGGAATCCGTTTGATGATATTGTTCCCAGGGTGGCACCTTCAAAGTCCTTGCAGTCTTCCAAAGTTGAAGCTGACAAGAAAGACACCAAGCAGAAAGCAACAAAGCAAGTTTTTTTTTTTTTTTACCCTCTTGCCTTTAGTATCATTAATTGCTGCCTCAGTCAAATGCTTCACAAGTCAAATGTATATTATGTCATTTAACTCTTCGTTGTCATCTATGTTTTTTGGTGCTTGTTATAGAAAGTTGAACTTGCTTTCTTTTGGCGAAGAAGCCGAAGAGGAGGAGAAGGGATTGACTACTGTCAAGGCCAGGATTAAGAGCAGTCATGATGTATTAGATGATCCACGTCTTCTGAAGGAGGAGAATCATACTCAGGATCTGGTAATTTGGTATTCTGTTTGTTAGAGCATACAGTGATGATTATACTTCTTCACCTCACAATCAACTAGGAGCTTGTTAACCATCTAGCTGATTAGTTACTTGGCTTGCAAAAGACTATAATGCCTTCTCTCTGGTTACAGTACAAACTTATAAAGCTGTTGGATAACAGCACTGGATAGACTTATTTTTAGACTGCCTTTTTTTTGTAATTTAGAGAAGATGTGGAGAGGATGTAGATGGTAAAACTTTCCTGAGTCATCATTTCATGATGGGGCCTTGAATTTTCCCTTCATGAGATTTTGACAGACATTTAATATCTTTGATTCTACAAACTTGTCTGAAAGCAATGTTTAATTGTCAGTAATAGTATAGTTACTGAGTTATATTTCCTGACATATTGTTGAGAAGCTAGGCATGAAAGCAAGTAGGTCAGCTGATTGCTAGGTAGCCTAATTGTAGGTAGAAGGTGAACAGGATCCAGACTCTACAAGTGAAACATAGGGAAGAAAAATCTACCTTCAAGCAGCAACTGTTAACGAATGTTACATGGACTTTTCACTCACCCCCCACTGTACCCGTGTCGTGTCGTGTCAATACGAATAGGGGTATGGATATTGCACATATTAACAGAAATCTTCACTTTTTCTAGCCGTGCCTGTGTCGGACTCTATTCATACCTGTGTCCACATTCTCCCGTATCCGAGTTTGTGTAACATAGCTGCTAACTCTTAGAGTTGTTTCTTATTTGGCAAATAGATTACCTTTTTAAAAAAGTGCACATTCTTTGAACAGTCACATGAAAATGTGAACTGGGACTTTGGGGTGTGGGAGAATTCCAGTGGTTTTAATAAATTAGGGAAACTAATATGCTTATGTCTTCACGATGCTTTTATTATTAGCATTCTCTGGAAAGCACAAATTGTTGTTTAAAATGACTTCTGCTGGAACTTTTCTTCACTTACATGCTGTCAGTTCTGGAAGGAAGAATTGTGAATGTTGGAATCACATGTGCCCATTAAGAGTGATAACAATTTTTTCATATGCTTAAATTTCGTAAACAGTAACAAACAAATTGCTTGGGCATACTTAAATGTACTTGCTGTTGCAGAATCCATCTGAAGTTACAGCAACAAGGGATAAGCAGTTAACAGTCAGAGAAGCTCTAAGTTCGAAGAGGGAAGAACCTCGGAAACAATCAGATGCCGATTCCCCAGACGCTTCTGATTATAGTGATGATGATGAAGCTAACTTTGACGCAAGGATGCGTCAACAGATATTACAGAAAAGGAAGGAGCTTGGTGTTCTGCCAACTAAACCAAAGTTGCCTAAGGGTAAATTTATTTTCTACAAAGAATTAAAGTCTCTAGTTTACAATTTTTTTTTTTTTCCATGCTAACTGACATAGTCAACTTGTATTTTTCTGGCCAAGTTTAGTAGCATGATGCTTAATAATCTTGATGCGTGCTTCAATACGTTGGTCTTAAATGGATTTGCAGAGTTCTCTTTTGAGCTGCAGTTAGCAGCTATATGATATTTCCTGACCCAATAGCAAATGCTTTGATGTCATCATGAAATTATCATATGCCGACAACTAGGCTTCTGTGTGAATTTTTGTGATTTCCTCTTGCATGTTTTACAAGATCATAGATTTGCTCGAGTAGTAATCCTTGCTACTGCCAACAGGAATTTCTTGGCAGTTTTTATGACTCGAAAACTGATTGTGACACTTGCACTGTTAGCCAGATCAATAGGGTAGACAAGTAAGTCCAGGAACAATTTCAGAAGAAATTTCATACTAGATAAGATGGTCGGAACTTTTTCATTATAGTACTTGCACTCAGAGTATAACCTGCAGCTAATTGGCACATCTTTATTCACGGCGAAATATGTTAATGTTTATTTCTGATCACATGTTTTATTCTTGGTGAAATTCTGAATCATACTGTATTTTCTAGGAGTTTCTGATGGTGCAAGTCCAGCAAACCCGAAATTGTCTTCCCCAAGGTAAATCTCTCAATTTATGGTGCTAGTTTTTCCAATTGAATGTGGTGGATTGTCGGTGTAGATGAAGGTGCTGAGCTTTTGTTGCTCCTGTTTTAGCTTAGGATTGCTTGTTGATGGTTTAATATCTTTTGCCATTCTGATTCTTGGATCCCGATCTATTAGACTTGCAAATTTTGTTCAAATACAGTTGTTTTATTATGTGCTAATTGTTAAACAACTGTTTATTGTCAAGTTTTTGAACAGCCTCTTTGTATGACCTATTATTGCTGGTTAGCTCTGATGGGTTAGGAGGTTTTCTGGTGTTTAGCAAGTGAACTTGTTGGTCACTAAGAGAGATTTTTGCTCTAGAGTTTACAAAATGCACTCAGGTTACCAGTTGCAAACTTCCATTTATAAACTGATGCTGATACTTGAATGGGACTTTACCACTGGTAGTTGGAATTTCTGGTGTCATTAGCTTATGTTTTCTGAGTTCAACATTTTTTATCGTGACACATGTAAGACATTAATGAACCAAAGCACTATTCGCCAAAAACTGTGGTTAGAGGTTATGCTTTACATCCATAAATGTTTACTATACTTCACAAAACTGTGTGTTGGTTTTCATCATTGAAACTTATTTAGATGGGCAAACACTATCATTGAAACTTGTTTAGATGGGAAAACGTTATGATTCCAACAGTAAATTTGTGAGACTTTACTGATACTGATAATGCTTTTGCCTTTCTGACCCCTCTTTCTTAAGCAACTAATCTCTTGAGAGCTGAAATTGTCCACTTGTCAGGTCCCATGTAGAAAGTGATGATGACCGACCAAAGGTGGAGAAATTGTCCTTAAAGAAGAAGGGACTGGGCTCGGAGGCTAGAGCTGAACTCATGACTAATGCAGATGCAGACCTACAGTTGATGAACAATGCTGAACGCGAAAGACAGCTGCAGAAGCAAAAGAAGCGCAGACGCCAAGGACATGAGGATGAAGTATGCCTTGACATTCCTATCTTTATACCTTGCGGGAAAGCTTCTTTTCTTTTACTCTCGATTGGTTCTGAGAGAGCTTATTGTTCTTCGAGGAGTGGCTGAGTTAAGTAATACGTACTTAAGCACACTAAAAATTTGTGAAAGTAACCAAAATAATACCAGCATAACAGAAGGGAGAAAAAGAAAAAGAAAGAAAGAGGATCTTTATTTAATTTGACCCCAAGAATGGATTGGATTGAAAGCATGATTGGGAAAACTCAAGGTAAGATGCCCAAAAAGTATGAGAAATTCTAGGATCAGATGTACTTGTGTATCACGAGAATAGCAGATTTCTTATGTTTTTTGTGTAACGCCATCCACATTTCAGTCTCCCTGCAGTTGTCCTCTTCATTAATCTGTATAAACCTGAGTCAAGGAAATTGACTGAGGTCGGAGCACATAATTTTTTTCTTTCGAGTGGTTGGTTGTGTTCTGCAAAAGGAGGCCAGGAGCAGTATTAAATATGGAAATCTGTCATTAGCTTGTTCGGGGAAATGGATGAAAAAATCAACATATGATGCACTATAATCTATCTTCGAACTTCTTATAGATGCTCAACACTTCTGCATTCCATTTATTCTATTTTTGATTGGTAGATGCTGAAGCGACTGGATAAATTCAAGGCTGCATTTTCTTCCAAATCCAATGGAATGAAGGATGAAGATGCAGGTGGTAAGGATGTGCTACCAGATTGGATGGGGGCTCAGCTGAAGTTTGCTCCTGACCCTGTCAAGGTAATCTTCACTTCTTTATGTACCATGTACTGTATCCTGTGAGCTTGAATGCTGATGAAAATCAAATTAAAATTAACACTCATTTGTCAAGTTTACTGCTGTCTTGAGCATGCACAGCCAGCATGGATGCATAGTATCATAACTATGAGATGGCCAGTACTTGGATGTGATACAAACCTTATTCATTTTTGTTCATTTCGTGTCTGTCAATTTCAACGCCATATACTGTTAAAAAACAAGTTACCCTGAGGATGTAGCTGTTAAAGCTAAAGAGATATAAATTGAGTCTCATGATGACATTTATCTGATTTTGACTGGTGAGGAAATCAAATCATTAATAACCATAAAAGAGAAACAGCACAAGGGAAGGTAAGTAGATGAGTGAGTAGTTATGTGATCTCAGTGAAATTTTACAGAGTGATTATGAGTTTGTTTCTTTTGTTTACCCTTTCTATTTTTCTTTATCTCCAACCCAGTTAAAAATAAAATAAAATAATAATAATAATAATAATAATAATAATAATAATAATAATAATAAAGAAGTTTCACAGCGTGACATGTTTGTCGAATAGCAGGCTTTATAGAATTGTAGGTGGATACCTTGTTGGGTTGTTCGACCAAGGTGGGGATATGTTGCATGTTTTTTATTTAGAAAGAGGTTACTAGTAGAAATTAATTTCATGAAGCTTTTTAGCAATTTTGGAAATGGAAAAATGTGCTATGTGCTGTAATGTGGTACAGGGACATTTAACCTTTCCCTTTCCTCAGAATATTTTGTTGTTGTTATGCTGCTTGTAATATTTCTTTACATGATCACTCAGGACAATATGTCTCGGAGTGAGGATCCAAATGACTATGTGGTGCATGATCCTCTTCTAGAAAAAGGAAAAGAGAAGTTCAACAAAATGCAAGCCAGGCAAAAGAGACGTGAAAGAGAATGGGCTGGCAGATCTCTTACATAGTATTTTTCCAGACGTAAAAGTTTTGAGGGCTCAAAGAGAGTTCACAAGTCCTGTAATGTGGTTACAAAGGTGAATCTTCATCCAGAACACACCTGTTATCGATTCAATATCTATAGTTTTGGGAAGGTAGGCTAGTCTTGAGATTTAATTTAACATAGTTGTAGCAGTCTACCAGCCTGATGAGTTGCCAAAGCAGCCTTGCTCTGTGTAAACAGCCCAGGTTTGAAATTTTTGGACCAATATGTATGAGGTGTAAATGGACTGTCCAGACGTGTTACTTAGATGTCAATACTATGAAGCTCTTGTATTTTAATCTCTGACCAATGTCTTTTGGGCTCGATCATTTAACTTCTGTATTTAACGGTAAGAATGAAGAAAAGTGTTAACTTGTGTATTCCACTCATTTAACTTTTGCAAATTTCCAGCCCTACCGAGTGGATTTTTTTGCAATCGAACTTTAGTTGGATCTGTTTTAAGGTCTGCAAGGTTTGAAAGTGTCGTAGTGTTTACAACTAAATCTAGCAAGCAAATGATTCCCTCCTTTCCTTTCAGAGTTTTCGACGTGTGGCGTGTTATTGTGTTTGCCCTGTTAAACACGTCTATTCTTTGCATGAGAATGTTTCTCTAGCCCTCAATGATAATTGCCAGCAGGCCAGCTATTCGGTTTGTTTGAATTGTGCGCCTCCAAAGAGAGATGCTATTTCTCTTTTATTGTAACTTTGCACTGCAAAATTGAAAAAGAAGAAGAAGAAATTTGATATTATGTAGTAGGCACACAACAGAGAGGGGACTTCTTGTCAGGAATTTATTCGAGGTTGTCTCTTTCTTTATCTCCATCAAACTTGGTGTACCGGTTTGAACTTTTTCACAACTAGAAACGTGATAATAAACACAATAGGCTTTGATTCCTGATTAACATACGCACTTAAAAAGTAAGTCTATTTAGCCAGTGATCAGGCAAAAACGAAAGATATTTCATTCATTTTAATAATTGAATAGTCATTGAAAAAACTATTTATTGAGAGCTTGGTTGACGTAAAGCTAGATTTTTGGAGAGCCTTGTTGAAATTATTCCAACAATTTCATAAATACTCATTTGTTTCTCAAGCTTACGGATACTTGGATGGTCAGATGTCCCCATAACAATCACTCAGCAGCCAATAGAGGCTATAGCCATACATTTGTTCATCCCATTGTTTTTCTTAAGTGCTCTCCCTTGACCCTAATACAAATGTAACTACTTTCAACCCCATCTAAAGTGATGTCACTTTGAGTGCACTGGAATAACTTTCGACCCTCTCTACATTATATTAAGTTATGTAACAAGACGGAACGAGTCTATCTTCAAAATTAGTTGAGAATTGATTGGCACTTTGGCAATAGTAGTGAATGTTAAAAGGACATGCTCAAAAGTGCAGCTAATGGCGCAGATTGCTCCCATCATCATCACTATCAATTCAAAAAGATAATCATAAAATGTAGCTAATGTCTTAACCAAACACGAAATTGAGCGTGACATCAGTAACCAACCAGCGCCTCCCCACCCCTTCTCAGTCGGCAGCTGACATCTCAAACAACCAACAAAACGCCAGTCCCCTTTGAAAATTTACAACCGCCCTAACTAGGCTTAGCTGCCAAGAATTAGTCATACGCGGCAATTGAAAGGGGACATTCTCTCTCATGTGTGAACTTTTTGGATTAAGCAGGCCACCGTTGTATATCCTAAAAACAATAGTAAAGAATTCTGACGAGAGACGACCAGCACCACCACCTTGAAAATTTCATCTAAGGAATATATGAATAAAAGCTTGGTAGGAATATTTCTGTTTGGTCCCAACTCCACCTGCCAGTCTGCATGCATGAGCATTGAGCAGTGAGCACGCGTTCTCTCTCATTAGATAACAGCTGAGATAGCCTTCCTTATTCAGGACCTTGAAATGCGTAGACGTGCACATCTTCACATGCTCCTCTTTGACTCCTCTCCTCTCTGTCTAACTTATTTTTTCATCCTTGTTCATTTTTTCTGATTGAAATTTGGACTTTTAGGACAACAAAACACGGATCTGTTGACAAGTCTGGATTCTTGAGTTTATCAGATATACATGTTTATAAGAAATTTCAACCAGGTCTCCAACCATCTTTTTATATTACGTATGAAATTAACGAAAACAAAGAGGTTATTGTACTTACAAACCTTTATAAGAACAAATCCAAGAACAACCCTTCATTACATTTCTATTCTTGAAGTGTAGAATAAGGAGAGATTATCATTTCTCCCATTATGTCTATTGTTTTCTTTTATTTTTGGAGGATTTTTAAGTTTTGCGCTGATGATTGAAATTGGAATCATTGGATTGCTGTAATTGGGCTGTCAACGCGTTAAACCAGAGAAGATTTGTTAGTGCCATTGTAGCTGTTGACACACTAGCTGGTAATGGTATCATCATCATGCATATGCGTTTGGATGAGTGTTTTTTGAGGTGTTTTTTAAAAAGTATTACTGTAGTTGTTTTAAAGATTTTTCTTAATAAATATGTATGTGAGATAAAAAAGTGATTGTAAAACGTATATAAAGTTTCTAAAAAATATGTTTTTAAAAAACAGTAACATACAACCACATAGGCTCTTTGATTAGATCTTCACACTTTTACGCGTTAATCATTTCCAAGCGTGTGCTTGATTCTTCGAATTGAAAGTTGTAAGGCGGGCAAATCAAGATTTTGAACGGTTTTTGTGTAGGAATTCAATTGAAGTTTCAAACATCAGGCTATAACGCGGAATTCTTTTCTTTGTATGATAGCATAAATCTGTGACGGATTAATAAAACATAGGCAAGAATATTAAACATGGATGACATTTATATTCCTTCATTTTTCTATGGTCCCAAAATAGTAGATTTTTTACGTGTGCGTGAACAGGAGTTGCCGTTGATTTTGGAAAATATGGGATCAGGACCAAGGAAAAGAGAAATGGCATAGCTTAATTTTTCAGATGCTTGAAACTGTAAGCATTTTAGGTATAGAAAACAACTTCTTACAACAATTTTGCACATTTCTCTTCTTCTTTCTTTTTTTCCAAACAATTTTATGGGTAAATTGTAACAAAAATAGCGTTATAGACTATACTAGGAATCACCCCAAATGTTAAGGAAGCTTACTACATGTAACTCTTGAAGAAATAATTCCCAAGATATGCAAAATCAATTCCAAAGCAATTACATCTTGCAAAGTTTTGCCTGTATGGTCGGTGGTCCAATTTGTTAGGCGGCCAGCCGAAATCTCACTTTTTAATACATCATTAGATTAACAAAATGGTAAAAAGAAATCAAAAAATAGAATAAAGCAGTCAAAATCTTTTATGGGACGCAGTAAAAAGAATCCACGTTTTGCTCATTGTCATTATAGTCCAAGAAAATCCACATCTCCAAGGTGCTGTATTTGTTGACCATAAAAAAAAATTTTAAGAATGAAAAAGAGACAATTGTTGCTAGATTTGGAAGACATGTTAGAGCAGTCAAAATCTCTTTTTATTTGTGGTTACAGTTTGCTCCCACTTTTATGACTTGGGGGGAACCCTCTCCTTTCGCTTTCTGTTCTATCGTGACCAGTTTGTCAAATTCAATTTCTTCAAGTTAAAGAATCAAAGATTCTTGTAACTTTTTTCCCCACCTTGTACTGAAAGTAACAGAACAAACCGCCAGCAATTGACAATAAATAAGAAATGAAGAAACAGCTACACGTCTCTCGTATGTGCTAATCCAGCTAGTTAGTGGCTAACCCACCTAAATATGTTGGCCAAATTTTTGGAATACAAATGATTAATCATAAATTGTTCATGCATGTGTGCCTCTTTTTTCTTGAAGAGTTATCTTGATCTTTTCTTGAATGATTGTTTTTTGACATATTTTTGAAAATTATTATTGTAACAGTTTTGATTTTTTTTTATTAAATGTATACGAGAGATAAAATGGTAATTGAAAATCATGACTACAGTTTTTCTTAAACATATTTTTGAAAAACAATACTATACAAACAAAGTTAACTTTGAGGTTAGATGTTGTTTGGAGATTGGCAAATATCCAAATTCATTAATCATCGCCTATACTTTTGCTTGACAAGACACAAAACTTAAATCAAGAAAAATAGATATTCAAAACTAGCACCATGAAATGAGAGGTAATAATATTGTCCTCATTTAATATATAGAAGTAATAAATACTTTATTCTTCCAAGAAGGGGAGTAATTAGTTACTTCAAGCAAAAAGGAGAAAAAGGAAGGAAAATTAGAAGTGACGGTTTAACTAACAAGTACTTGTCAAAGGGCAATTCGTTGTACAATTTTTGAAAATGACAGTGATGAAGAATTATACCAAACTGGACAATCTGAGTCATAGGATTTGATCTGCAACAAAATTTCTAATGGGATGATGTTTCAAACTTATCACATGACACTCCATGTGGGAAAAGAAAAAAAATAGTGATGCCCTTGTCAGTTCGGACAAATTTCTTAATAACATACTAAATGGCACCAAACAAACATAGGCAGAGATAACCGACTTATCTTCTGTCAGATACAAGGCTTTGCAAGTTGGCCGTATCAATTCGAACAAATTAAAATTGATATAAATAGTTAGTGAAAATTTTAATTGATCCTTAAAAATTATAACCAGTTAACATTTGTAACTATTTTGTATTTTAAAACGACATCTTTTTTTATTTTAAATTTTATCAATACGACTTAATTTCAATCGTCATCTTTATAAATTAAATTAGAAATATCAACTTATCCCTAATAGACTTTATGACGCATCCAGGTCATCTTCTTTCGTAATGACGCGCAAATAGCTTTCGCTATTCCCCACATTGATTTCACATTTAGATAGTACAAATCCTGGTCATTCACTCAATTCACCACAAAAGAATCCAAATCTCAACGTTCAATTTCAATCTAACAGCTACCTAATTAGCCATGCGTATCGAATGGACATGTACTTATTCGGTGTATTTGGCATCTAAATATGCATAATAACGTTAAAATGTCTGCAATGATATAACTTAATTTCTCCGTCCTATTTTTGTTTTTTTGCGTGTTCTATTTGGGATGTGCCATAAAAAATTGGCCACTATCATGAATCATGAGCATTTGTCAACAAATTTCAAGGACTACCATTTATGAAAATTTAAATGGTAGTTCTTGAAATTTGTATACGTCATAGCACCAATTATCCCGTCAGAATAATTTTATTATTATCGACAAA